>CAUYPK010066702.1:0-64508 GCA_963574355.1 Loris lydekkerianus | reverse complement strand
AAAGTTTTGAACTCTAAGAGAAAAGAGTTAAAACTTTGGTCTCTAGACCTGGAATCAACAGTTTGTCTATAAAGGTCCACATAGTAAATATTTTAGACGCTGTGGACCACATATGGTGTTTGTCACCATCTCTTAATTCTGTTATTGTCACAGATAATAGACAGAACGGGCAGAACTGTATTCCAATAAAACTTTATTTTAAAACAGATGTCCAGACCACAGACCTTGACTTGTTAACACTACAGACTGAGAGTCCCTAAAAAGTGTTCCTTAGACCACTTGTTCCTAGATATGGTTCAAAGGAAACGTGGTTCTGTTAGCAAGCAAGGTTGGGAAATACTGCCTTCTTCTTTATCCATTTCCTAGAGAGTCACAATGCAGTAAAGACTGATTAGTCCTGCAGTAAGAAAATCTGCTGGACCCTGTTTGATCTCAGCACTTCCCTAACTTACTTCATAAGACATCTTTAGTGCCAATGAATAGACTTTGGAAACCCTGTGTATGTAATGGGAAGTCATGGAACAAACCCCACTAAACCCAGGGTTTCAAAAAGTGGCTCTGTGGTGACGTTTTTGCCAGTTCTCTGTGAAATGATCAAAGTTACATCATCAGTCTAGTAAGTTTTTCAAAATGCAAAATGTATTTGATGCATAGATCTGTTCTTAATTTTGAAATTGTGCCCTTTCTACTTTGACGTTGAATTTTTCATCTTCTGTGAAATGATGGTTTTAAAGGAAAGTAACCATTGTTCTTTTAAATTTACTAAATAAGTGAAATAAGAACCTCACAACTCTAGGATAAGCCCACAAAATATTTTTTTGTTCTGATTTTTAGTAGTGAAATATAGCACACGTACAGGAATAGTGAAATATTGCACAAAACGTTAAGTGGGACAATTGATTCATCACAAAATTAATGCCTGTCTAACCACAATCCAAGTCAAAAAATAAATTATTCCCAGGACCCCAGAAACCCTTCTGGAAACCCCTCCCCTCACCCTCAACTATGTCCTGCCCAAAGGAAAACGCCACCCTGACTTCTAGCACAATAGTTTTTCTCAATGCAATTATCAGTTATATATTTTTTCATATCTGTCCTTTTCTTTGTTCACCATATTTCTGACATTCATCCATTTAGCACAAATGTGTTTATTTTTGGTGACATGCACTGCTGCGAGGTGTGATGGGTGCTCCAGTTGCTATCACAAACGGCGGTGCTGGGAACAGTTTGTACCTGCGCGTACATCTCTGTTGGATCTACACAGATAGATACATTCCACCAGGGTGTGGAATGGTGTATCATAGGTGTGAATATCCAGCTTGGTTAGGTAAACATATGACCCGGAAGAATTTTAATCCACACCCTTTGAACCAGTTAACAGGTCCCACTTTTGTTCTTGAAAGTGAACTGGTTCTGATAACATATTACATGGTCACCTTATCTGTTGGGGGTGCCTAACAGAACCACATGTGAACCCTCTCCCCTCCTCCTCTCCTCCTAAGACAAAGACGCAACGGATCTGGTTAGCCCCAAGGCCCAAGAAGTTTGCACCAAACTTTCTGGAAGTCTATAGAATTTACAAGCTGTAGAATTTACCTACCCACTCAGGCCACATACGAAAGAGGTCTCTAGCTGCCCGCAGCCACACAGGCCACCTTCCACACTGCCCAGGTGGATCATCCTCCCCAATCAAAACACCTGATCTGAATATCTCCGCCAGGGTCTCCTCTCTGGGTGCCACTGCTTACACCTCTCATTATCTTTACAGCAACCTGCTTTCCAAAGAGGTTGTGCCAATTACACTCTGGCCAACCATTGCAAGAGTCGCCTCACAGCATCGCCAACTCTTAGTACTGATGTCGCGTTTATCCTGACCCCCAGGAGGGTGTCCGTAGTGTCCTTTGTCCATCTCTTGTCCCTGAGCCGTTCTGGTGGATGTGGGTGGGATCTTACTATAGCTTTAGCAGGCATTTCTCTGCCTTCTATTGAGGTTGAGCACTTTTGCATTAATTTTTTGACCCTTTGGATTTTCTTCTCCTTTGGAAAATGCCTGTTCAAATCTCTTATTTATTTTTCTACTGTGTTGTTCTCTCTCTCTTTTTCTGATTTGGAGGACTCTACAACTTGCAGATATTTCCTCCAGCTCCATGAACTGCCTTTCCATGCTCTTGATGTATTTTTTACCCTTCTTATTGGTTTGCGAAATCCAGGTGCCTAGAGCTTTTTTTGCTATCTAAAAGCCAAGTAGGGATGATGCCTTCTGCGTCTTTGTTTCTCTAGAGCAGCACTAACAGAGCTTTCTGCAAACAATGTGATTGCTGAGCACATGGCCACATCTCAGGGAGACTGAGCAGCACTGTCCTTTATGTAAATGCAGCAGCGTGTGTTAGAAGACCAAGGATCCAGCCCCATCTGCCTCATTTTCCCCTTCCTTCCTGGTTCTTCCTCCTCTTCCCGGAATGTGTCATGCCCCCTCCTCCCCTGGTTTTTGCCTGTGCTATTGTAGCGTTTCTGCCTAGGTTTCTCTTCCTAGTCCCTCCTTCCTTCTCCTCTGTCCCCCTTCACCTAACTGACAGCGTCCCACCTGTTATTTTGCTAGGGCTGCTGTAACAATGTGCCACCAACGGAGTGGTTAAAACACAGTTCCAGAGCTGTCTCATGGTTCTGGAAGCTGGAAGGAAAGGACTACGGTGTCATCAGGGCCATGCTCCCCCTGAAGGTGCGGGCAGGGATCTGCCCTATGCTTGCTGCCACTGTCAAGCATGCCTTGACTTACAGAAACATTGCCCTCATCACCTGTGGAAATACCACCTTTCCTCTTCCCATGTGCCCGTCTGTCTCCAAATGCCCTCTTTTGATCAGGACACCAGTCCTATTGGATTTGAAGCCCACCAGACTCCAATCCAGTATGTTCTTATCTTAACTGATTACATCTGTGACGATCTTGTTTCCAAATAAAATCGTATTCTGAGGTATGGGAGTTGGGACCTCAACATTTGAATGTTGGGGGAGGAGAGACACAATTCAATCCATAACACCATCCTTCAAATGTGTGCTGAAATGTCACATACCCCAAATTCCCAGATCCACCCCACTACCACCACCATCAGACCTCTGCTTTTCCCTTGTAGACGTTCTCAAGCTCAAGTCCATTATTTACTTTGCCTTCCACCATCAGATTAAGTCCTATGGGGGCTAAGACTGTACTGTTTCCTTTTATAGTATTTCCTTTTATAGTATAGTATTTCCAGTGACAGGCACAGTAGGAGGCACATAGCAGGTCCCCATCCACATTTATTCATCGAATGAACCAGTCACAAACTAGCCACAAAGTGCTGTAGGATGTTGACTGGCTCAAGTTTCAGGGCCAAAACAATCTAGGTTTGAATCCCAGCTCCACAGCTTCCTAGAGGAATGATTTTTATCATGTCATGCACTTTCTCTGTGACTCAGTTTCTCCCTCTGTAAAATCGAGGTAAGGATTATGTCTCCTTCATTGGGCAGCGAAGTAAGTTAGAGAATGCTGCTATCAGTGCCCTTAGTGACTTTGCTCACTTCCGAGACAATTCTCTCTTTTCCCAAAGTCACTGTCCATACCTGCGTTTTCTATTCTAATTGTTCTGACCATGCTTCTGGCTGGAATGCAAACCTCGTGCAGTCTGGGACGAGATGATATTCCCTGAAACTTCAGCCCCATGGCTCTCTTGATATTTCTTGGAGATAGGAAAGCAGATTTGGCTCTGCTCGGGACCTGTTTGAACATTCGTTACACATACTTCAAAACGTGAGCCCCTTGGACTCCTCACACGTTTACTCTTGGCAAAAGGCAGCTTCCTGCTTCTGCAAAGCTAAGCTTTCAAGCTTAAAGGAAAAGGCTTTTTGGACAACAAACAGCCCTATAAAAACAATATTTTGATGAGTTAAGTGTAAATGAATCAGAAACACATGGATTAAGCCTCTCTTGATGTACACATGGGTTTAATAATTATTGGGGGTGGGGAGGAAGGAAAATGGGACGGGAAAAGCCATGTCTTGGGTTTTACCAAATGTAAAATGTTTGAGAAGTAATTCAAGACATTCTGCACTCCCCCTCTGCCCCAAATGTAGCCAGATTTTCCAATTCCACTTCCAAGGAGCCACACAGGATCTTTCTAGTAATGACTGACTGCTCCAAAGAGCCAGGTCTTCGTGGCTTCTCATTGGCTGCACAGGAAGCTATGATTTATGAGACCATTCAAAGATTTATATATTGCCATTATAACAAATTCCTTCCAAACTGAGCGGTACCCAAATTCAGCTTTAAAAATATCTTTCCTGTTAGAAGCCTCTTTTCTATTCACAAAACTCTCTTTCTTTTCCTTTTCCCCAGCCTCTCCTTAAACCACAGGTTCCCTGCGAGGTCTCAGGCCAATGAAGACCGAGGGAATTAATTTTACTATGGCTGAAACGTGTTTCACTTTGGATTGAGTTTTAAATGACTTGGGTCTCTATAAGCTGAGGGTCATAAGAAGGTTATAGCTAAAAAGGGCTTATAAGTTAGGTGAAGGGTGAACGGGGTGGGATTTTATAAATGCTTATTGCTTTCATAAAAAGAAAAGCTAAGTTGTGTTCGTGCCGAACACAGTCAAACACTCAATACATCAGGGCACACTGTTTCCTAGAGGAAATGTCCCGTGCTGATTTGGCGGGCTTCTGTCTTCCTCCATTTCAATGACATCATTACGTTGGACGTCTGGTTAGGATAAGTAACTTCTTCCACATGTCACCCTCCGTGTGTCTTTCCCTAAAATAAATTTTGAGTCACTCCAAGCTCTGAGGTATTCTAAATCACTTAGCTTAACAGGGAGCAGAAAAGTAGGGTGAGAGGTGGCGGGGAGAGGGATGCCCTGCTGCTCTAATTCATTGTCCCATAGGTCTTGCTTCCTGTTACATGCTCACAAGCCCTGCTGCCACTGAGCACACAGGTTATCAGGAAAAGAAATAGCAAAGTAAAGTCTCCAGAACTTCATGCATGAAGTTCATGAGCAGGCACATGATTGCAAAATCAGAACGAGAAGGTTAACTGTTTTAGCAAATACCCAAGGGATGGTATCTAACAGTGCTACATATGAGAACCATTGCCCACGGGACCCAAGCCATCTGCATTAGTCACCAATACCACAATGATGCCACGTAACAAACGATCCCAAAATTTGGTAAAAGGACAATCATTCTCATGTTCACAGATCTGTGAGTTTAGGATAACTACCTGAGCTGGAATGAACTTCAAGCTCCAGACAGTGACTCTGGGCTCCAGCCTGTGAGTTCAGATCTGTTTAAAGTGTCTTTCCTCATCTTCCTCATAGCAGCAGCCTGCCCTACATGTCATGTTTCAGAGCTCAGCTCCATAATTCCTTCCCAGATACAAACACTGTTACTATACTCCACTGCTTCTTGGTTTCTACAATTCATGGCTTAGGGATTGAAATGTTGAATTAATACATATATTTTCCTGTCTAGCACTTTGCCCTGGTGTCATTGATCTAAGACTACACAATTTTTATAAGTACAGTAGTGGCTACTTGGGCCTGTTCTTCCACAGCAGGCCCCCAGATGCAAGAGAATAAGGCCAACCACACAAGCACCTTCCAAGTCTCTGCTCACATCTCATTGACTAATAGCCCATTGGCCTAAACAAATCACAAGGCCAATATCAATGGTCAAGGGGGAACCTCCACCAACCATGAGCCCATGGAAGGGCTGTGGATACCACTTCAGGGGAGTAAAGAGCTAGGATTTACAATTCAATCAAATAATCCAAGTGGTTCTGAACCAGTGGCTCCTCTGTTTCCAGGCCCCACATGGAACCACCATAGAATCAGCTCCTACTAGCTCTGTGTGCCCACCATGTCCAATCCATGCATTTCCTTTCATCCCCAGGCACCGCCCTAGTCTCAGCCCCCAGTATTTCTCATCAGAGCCATCCCCACAGCAGCAGCCTCCCTGGTAGTGTGTCCTGTCAATTTGTTTCCCACACTGTGACTGAAGTGGCCTTCCTAAAATGCATATCTGATTGCATCTGCTCTGCCTTTTTGGCCTCCCTTCACACCCAGGATAAAGGTTAGACTCTTAATGCAATCCACAAGGTCTGGTGAGAACCAAAGTCGACCTCTTCTTTTTTTTTTTTTTTTTGAGACAGCGTCTCACTCTGTCATCTTGGGTAGAGTCCCATGGCATCATACCTCACAGCAACCTCAAAATCTTGGGCTCAAGTGATCCTCTTGCCTCAGCCTCCTGAGCAGCTGGGACTACAATGCCCACCACTACACCCCACTAGGGTCTTGCTCTTGCTCAGACTGGTCTCAAACTCCTGAGCTCAAGTAATCCACCTGCCTTGGTCTCCGAGGAGTACTGAGATTACAGGTGTGAGTCACCATGCCCGACCAATAACTTCATTCTAATTTCCTGCCTGTTTTCTCTCACTGCCCACCTCAGTCACACCACATTCCCTTCCATGCCTGCAACACTTGTGTTGTCATCCATCCTGATGACCTTGTCACATGATTATGTAAGGGGTCCTCCTTCCCTGACCTTCCCTGGGTAACTCCTTCCTATCTTCAGACCTCTGCCTAAGAAATGTGTCTATAAGCCTCCCTGGGTGCCACAAACCAAGATTGGTAAGTCCTAAGTGGTTTTCAAATGTGTCTGAAAATTTCTAAATTGTGGTGTATTTCCCCTACCCTTAAACCTAAGAGAGTCTTTGTCACTGTCCCCACGAAGAGCAAACAGCAGAAGTGACACTGCATGCCCTACAATGCTGGGGCAGGAAGCCACATCTTTTCCGCTGATTTCTCTTGGGATACTTGCCCCTGAAACTAGACTCCATGCTGTAAGGAAGCCCAGGACACTTGGAGAGGCCCATGTGGAGATGAACCCAGGCGTCCCAGCCAATAGCCCCAGCTTGCTCCCAGCTGACAGCAAGCAACAACCTGGGGGCTATATGAAGAGACTACTTTAGAAGTGGATCCTCCAGCCCTGAGTGAAGCTACCCCAACCAATGCTACAAAGAAAAGAGATGAGTCTTCGGCACTGAGCCCAGCCTGTACTGCAGATTCGTGAGCAACATGGTTGTGGTTGTTGTTTGAAGATTGCTATTGTCTTAAGTCCCAAAGTTTGGGGATAGTTTATGACTCAACCTTAGATTACCAAAACCATCACCTGCTTCGTGCTTCTCTTCATTCGTTATGATACCCCATCACACTAACACACATGGGCACAAACTGTCACCCAGTGCATGCTCAATGCACACTTTCTGACAAATGGCTGGGCTACAGGTCTTGGCATGAAAGGTCAGCCTCCTCTGGGAATGGAGGATTATAAGCAAAATCCCACATGTGCTTTACCATTCTGCTTCTCATCCCACTCACAAATGACACCTCCAAACCTATTTGTATTTTAAGTAAAGTATAAGATTTCCAGCAGGAAATGGTATAGTCAAATTAGAATAACTCAGCAGGAGTGTGTTAGTTTTCTAAGGCTGTTATAACAAATTACCACAAACCAAGTGGCTTAAAACCAAAGAGGTGTATTCCTTCACAGTCGGGGAGACCAGAAATCTAAAACAGGGTCACAGCCTCTCTAAAGGCTCCAGTGAACAATCTTCCCCTCCCTCCCTGTCCCAGCTTCTGCCTTCCAAGGCTCTCCCTCTTCTCACAGGGCTCTCCTCTGTGTGTCTCTCATAAGGACATTTGTTGCAGGATTTAGGGCCCACCAAGCTATGCCAGGGTGTTCTTATCTCAACGTCCTTAATTATATCTGCAAAGACTTTTTCCAGATAAGGTCACATTCCTAGGTTTCAGGGAACAGGGTGTGAACACATCTTTTTGAGGCCAGCCTTCAATCCACTACATAAGGTTAATTAAAGGGCTATTTTTAAAGGCGTGGGAAGGGCTGAGGGAGCCATAGTGAAGTACCCAGTCCCAGTTAGAGCTGTTACCACCTCTAGGACTTGAAAGGAGGAGAATTAAGGGTTGGTACCAAAACCCAGAGAAAGACAGCTGTTGTCAAAAAAGCTTCCCAGAGAAAAGAAATGACTTTGAGGCCAAGGACACAGCTAGATCAAGGTGACCAGAGAGGAGAGAGCTAAAGAGTAATACAGCACCATCTCTCCACCCTGTCTCCCCCCAGGGAGACCCTTGGTCAAGCCCAGCCAGAAGCCAGAGGCCAAGGGAATTCATTAGGTGCAGTCCGCCCAAGTCATCTTCCTGGGCAGATAGAGGCTGGAGCTGGGGGAGGGGAGGCAAGAAGAAAAGATCCAGCACTAACTATGTGCTCAGAGAAGGGTGAGAGCATTCTAGATGTGCTAGGTGTAAGAGAGAAGCTCGTATGAGAGAAGGGTGGAGGGACACCCCCCCCCATGAACCCTGCTGTGCCACACCCAAGCTGCAGACCTCAGATAAGTCACCTTTCTTCTCTGCAGAAGAGAGTAATCTGATTTCCTCTGCTTACCTCACTCAAGTGGTTGCCTGACGCTCAACTGAGGGAACAGGTGGGACAATTCACCAAGGTAGATTTTTGTTCTCTGCTGTACTTCCAACCCTTAGGAGAAAACTGAATGTGTAGAAGATGCTAGTCCATATTTGTGCTGATTACAATGAAGTTGAAACCCAACAGTCATTTTCTAGAGTACCCGGGGGGTTGTATTCACAGCCCTTTCTGCTCAATAACATGGGGAAGAAACTTCATGGACTAGAATCTCCTTGAGGTTATGGACACTTGATCTCTTTTTTTTTTTTTTTAATCTGCACAAATTTATTGGTACTATCTCATAGTTCTTGTGGTGAGGAGTCCAGCTGCAGGCAAGTGAGACCCTTTGCTCAGGATTGCAGTAGGCTAAAATCAAGGCCTGATGTCAGTGGCCCTGGATGAAAGTGAACAGGCACTGACCCCTGTCTTGGGGTCTTCTTCCGAACTCCCTGGCTGCTCTGTGGTCTCCTCCACAGATGGCAGTTTGCGCCTTTGAGCCTGCTAGAGATTCCAACTTTAGGAAGGGCCCAGTGCCCTTTTTTTATTAGTTCAGGGCCAGAGAGGATAATCCTCCTCTTCATGAGTTCAAAGTTAACTGATTGGGGGCCTTCATTACATCTGCAAAATCCTTCATCTTCACCCAGTCATGTGAGTGAAATTGTCATGTCCATAGGCAAGGCCCACATTCAAGGGAATGGGATCCTGCAAAGCATGTATGCCAGGAGGCTGGAATCGGGAAGGCCAGCTTAGAATTCTGCTTCCTAGGAGAAGATTCATCCACCAACCTCATACCTCTGCCTCTGCTTCAGTGCCCAGTCCATATGTGGTCCCTGGTGGCTTCTCAGTTATAGCCCAATTCAAACCCAGGGGAAAGAAATTCCTAACACCCAATAGCATCAACAAAAATCCTAGATGAGGTTCCCATTGGCCCAAAATGAATCATGTGCCCACATCTGACCAATCACTGGTCAAAGCATGGAATGACCAGATTGGCTAGATCTGAGTCACATGACAAACCTGGAGCCAGGGATCAAAGCCATTCCAGGAGTAGCTGGAGGAGTGAAAAGAGGACAGTAACTGTTTCCCCAAAGGAAAATAGAGTTCCTGTCATAAAAACTGGGAAAATGAAAAAAATTAAAAAATAAGGATAATGTTTTTATTTTTTAACGGAGGAAATGGATGCTGGAAACACTCCTCCTTGATGGTACCCTTCCCCAACCCCCCCAAAAGCAAATACCTGTATCACAGGCACTCTCTCCTGGATAGACTGCCTTATTGATTTTCAGTTAAACACAATTTTTATTGTCTAAATTTCAACATTTCTCTTGAATTCCTAACTCTTTTTAATGCAGCTGTAGCTGAGAAACATCTTTACCTACGTGCCACTGCATGTGGACACCCAGAACTGGATATTCTTTTTTTTTTTTTTATGTGCAGGTCAGTAATAAGGTAAAATTCACAGCAGATTCTACTCAGCAGAGTGGCACAGGAGGGGGTCCATGGAGTATGTGCCGGGGCTTAGTCTCATCCAGCAGGGAGAGGGGCCTCTGTCTGTCCCCTCCTCTCCAGGCTCCTTGTCTCAGGGGCAAGAATCAAAATATTTAACCCTAGGCCCTGACCCATCAGCCCAAATGCCTGCTGCAAACAACCAGAGCCTCTTCTAGGCCAAATGTTGACTTGGCTGGTCTCTCACAGGGCAGCATGCGGCCAACAGTCTGACTGCATCAGCACTTCCAAGAAGTTCTCCCGGGGGCATTACGCTTGGAGACAGTTTCTGTGGGAGCCTGTAAGCAGCCAGTGGTGCTTAAAATCACGGGCCTCTGGCCAGCCAATTTAACATTAATTATAAGCACTCAAGGAAGGTTGGTTGTTACATGCCAGGCCCTGTTCTAAGCACTTTGTATATAAACTCACTAATAACTCACAACAAAAATCAACAAAGGTCAATCTCTCACACGTGCTTTCTGCTCGCTGTGGTGCCTGCATGGTGACAGCCTGGTGTTGGTGTCCTTAGGACGCCTCTCTCGTGCACTGGCCAGTTTGTACTCAAAACCCATGTACTCACCTTGCAAACTATGGCTCCATGAGTCTGCCTTCCAGTTCAGGGTAGGAGTTGAATGGATCACAGCAGCAGAACAGCTGCAATTAGTTATCTAGCTTACAAAAGATTTTATATGAAAGATCATCACCATAAAGCAAAGATAAACCTTCACATCCAGAAAGACAACCCCAAGATAGGACATGCCTTTGACATGGAGGATTTGGGAGGTAAGGCTGCCACTGTTGGCAATCCAGACAGTTCCTATTCTGTGATGGGTCTCACACAAAAGACAAGGAAGAGACTGGTGACAATGAGGGACCTCTGATCATCAAGAAAAAGAAACGTAAATGGACAGTTTTGATGCTGCAAACCAACTTGTCATGATGTTACCTGACTGTTCAATTAGACCCACTTCTGTCTAATTCACCTCCCCTGGGTTCTAGATGTGGTATGCTGCAGCTTTCATGTTGATGGCATTTGCCTTACTTGTTGAAACATTGTGGTACACATTTGTTTAAACAAAATTAAGAAGGAAAAAGTAAAAACCAACTCATAGCCTGGGAGTTATTCTGATCTTGTAAGGATCCATTTCTTAAAAAACATTGACATTAGAATATAGTTGTATCTTGACATCAATATATTAAATTATCCTCAAAACCATGTATTTGCAGATGGTAAGTTCAGAACATATAAATTCCAAAGAAAAATCATCACCTTTTCGTATTCATTAACCTAGAAAGTAAATGGGGTGTGATTAAGCTACATTAATTTCTTAATCCAATCTACAAAACACCTGTATGATCTTGAGTTGAAGAAATTCTTGATGTTTGTAACAGCACTGTGAAAATATGATTTCTGTGTTCTCACAATTTTCAATCAAAATGAACTCTGAATGGGATTCTGCTTAATCAGAATTAACTGTAAGTCAGCCTGATCAATGACAAAGGGGTGGTAACTTATTTGTATTCATCTTCATGGGTATTGATCCAGTAAAGGGACCAATGTGAAAATTTAAAAAACAATAATAATTCACAACAATCCCAGAAGGTGGAAACTATTGTCATAATCCTCACTTGGCAGTTGCTGTACATTATAGCAGTGGTAGCAGTGGGATTAAAACTTTGTGGATTTATCTCTAAACACTGGGGTCCGAATCACTCCATTTTACCACCGATTCTGCTGGAAACATTGTTCATTCATTTAACAAGTGTCTACTGAATGTCAACTCTGTGCTGGACAATGTTATGGGCGCTGGAGCTACAATAGTGAACAAACACACACCCCTGTTCTCCTGCAATTAACATAGGGAGGGGCTTGAGGAAGGGAATAGAGATAGTGGCTCAGACAAAAAGTAAAAACAATTTGAGATAGTGGCATGTTATAGGAAGACAATGAATTAAGAAAAAGGGCAGAGAGTGATCCTGATACATTTTTAGGTAAAACAGACCTGGGAGAACTCTTGGAGGGGATGACATTTGAGACAGAATATGAATGATGAAAATGAGCTGGCAAAGCACAATCCAGGGAAAGAGTATTCCAGGGAGGGGGGGAAAACAAGTGCAAAGGTCCTGAGGCACCAAAAAAAGTCTTGAGGAACAAAGATACCTTTGTGACTCTGTTAATGAGAGCAAGCTTGTGGTAGACTATAGGATTACTGTAAATTTCCTTAGGTGCGAGGGGACAACACCTTCTTAGCAGATGCTTGCCCAAGTCCTGAGGGATGGTGTGTCAGCATGTCCCCTTCTGATGGTTCAGCAACATATAGAGCACACTTGCAAAATATTAGCAACTGTTGATTCTAGGTAGAGGGAATGTGTTTGTCCACTGTACTATCCTTTAAACTGTGTTTGAAATTTTCATAAAAATGGAAACAAGAGAGCAGAGAACAATGCTGACTAAAAAGGTGGGCATGTGGGTTTCATGGTCATGCTCAGGAACGGGGATTTCTACCAAAGGGGAGATCTTAAGCCTGAGAGTGGGATGATCTGGTTTGCTTTTGCATCATGACCTCAGCTGCCCTGGATTTTTAAAGTCAGAGATTGCAGACCATGAAGGAATATTCTTAGGGCCCTGGATGCAGGTTTCTGATCCTGATTTAATGAGCACTCGTCATGCACCTTCCATGAGCCAGGCACCACATGTGCATTTATCATCACTCTCACTTAATCCACATGACAACAAGCAGTGGCCTTGATATTCTCCCCATTCTTAGGATGAGGAAACTGAGGCTCAGAGAGGTCAACTAAGGAGTGGGCAAGCCAGTGGGGGCAGACGCCAGGTTAATTGGGCCCCGGGGTAACATTAAGTCCCACTCTTACCTAATTGCCACTAATATCAATCATAATTGATTCATTCATTCATTAATATTATAAACAAAGCTGAAAGGGGATTTTTCTGGAATATAATGGTAAAACTATGATAAATAGAGGTGCTGTTTTATCTAATTTAGAGAGGGCCCTCATGCGAATGGCATTTATGGTCGAATGAATGCTGCTCTTCCCCTTGAGGAAACTCTACTTTGTCCACTGAGATTTGCAGCTGCTCTGCCTGGGGCCACGTTACTCATTTTAATACTCAATTACACGTGTACTTGTGCGCCTGCATTTCACCACATCAGAAATTATGTGGAATTCACATATTTAATCTCTCTTGCCTGCTCAGCCAAAGGAGAACTGTTTGTGTGTATTAAGCAACCAGACAAATTGTCACTGTTATCTGTGTTCTTAGAACAGTGTATGAACTGGAGGCGACCCCGCTATCTTTCACTAGTAAGAATTCAGAATAAACATCATCGCTCTTTGAAATCACTCATAAGCGGCCCCCAGGAGTCTGCAATTATACCTGTTTATAATTCTCCTCCCTCCCAAACTAACCCTTGATTCATAAATGTGCACTTTTAGGCATCAGGCGTTAGAATAAATTAGACTATACAATTATGGGTAATTAAAGGGAAAAATGGGTACCGTGCTACAAAGATTAGCTGTGTTTTGCTGAAGTAAAGCATGTCTGTGTCAGCATGCTGGCCCAGGGAGACAGCATGAAATACAATTAATGTTCTTCTTACTTAATGGGGGTTTATTGTGCTGTTTTTCATTATCACAATATCTCAAGAAATATAAACAGTTTTTCTCTAATGCATTTGCATTTCTAGCAGCAAGACAGCTTGGGTCTGAATGAAAATTCAGCAGAATTAAGCACAAATATGTATTGTTAGGGATGATACTAGAATTTGTATTTTAAAACCCATGCAAAACTGTGTCTGCTCGGGAGCTAGGAAGTTTGAGTCCAGTCCCCCGAGGGTATTTCTGCAGACTCTTCTGCTCTTATAGAAGCTAGTTACAGCCAAACTCACGTGCATTATTAAAGCCACCTGTGCCCCAGTTCTGCAGCTCACATTCCCAAGCCTCTCATCTACAGCCATGTTCCTACTTTTAACATTTCTCCTTTACATGCCAATTTGTTTGAGACATGTTAAAAGCTTGACTTTTACAACCCTCATAAAATCCCATCGACTCCAACCCAAACCTAGCCAGGAGTGCTCGGACAATCAGACTGAGTTTTCAACCTCTTGATGGAGATCAAGAAATAGGCAACAAGAATGATTTTTTTCCCCCTTGATTGTTGCTTATGAGTCAAGGAAATAAAACGGCAACTCTGGCTTTGCAAGGTAGATAGAACCAAATGGGTGCTCTGCACGACAGGACTGTCAGAGAATTCACAGAAGGAAAAACACAAGGCATGGAAGTGTCAAGAGAAAGGTCCCTGAGAGGTTAAACCAACAACAGGGAGAGTCAGGGTGGCATGAGGACCTTGAAAAGCCTGATTGTCTAGACTGGACAATCACAGCAAGAAATGTCACTGGGGGCGAGGGACAGCAGAGAAGAAAGGCTGTCCCAGACAGTGGGACTGGAGGTAGCAGAGGCTGGAGAATCAGGAGGACACAGGGGCCCTAAGGAGTCTACTGAGCCCCATCCTGGCCCAGCTGAGTTGTGCCTAAGTAACTTCCCAGGCTGGGGGACATCTGAGCCCCTGAGGTCCCTCAGATCTCCCAGGCAGACACTGAGCTCCTGAAAGGAGCCAGCATCCCCCAGCTGCCTGGAAGGAACCTGGAAAACAGGCTGAGGCCATGGACTGAGTTTGCTGGGAATTAAGCAAAAGAAACATGGCGGAAGAGTGCTTTGCAGACCCTCTGGCCTCATGGGTGTCTGAGCTGGTGAGTTAAGTCTGGACTAAACACGTGATCCACAGCACCTGCCTGCAGTGAACACACACACATATGCACACAGCCACACACGAGATCTGTCCCTTCTACTTAAGAAAGTACAAGGGGCAGGACACAGACATTACCACATTTGGTCTTTGAACAGCAGCAATGGAAAGAATAAATACCCCCAAAGAGACACCACATCAGCCCAACCCATAGCCCCCAAAAAAGGAACTGTGAGGAGAAAGCCACAGTGGGCAGGGGCCATCTGGGGAAGGGAGAGCCAAGTTTACGAACCTGTGGCCCTAAAGGTACTGTGTGGGAATGCAATGGTTTTTTAAACTTTTTTGCCATGGAAATGCTCCCCACCCTTGAAATATTCTCCAGAACCCATCATAAAAAGCAGGAAAGAGGCATATCCCATTCCTAAGCCTCCCTCCCTGACCCCAGATCCCTGAAGCACCCCGACAGGGCTCTGAGGACCCAGTAAGAAAACTGCACCTGCAGTGGGGCTCATGTTCCCAAGCCAAACACAGCCTCAAACAGCTTAAAATCCCACCTGCCAATTTCGTGTCTATGGGCTCTACTGGTGCCAAAGGTGGGGTTAGTACCTGATTTGGAAAAGGAAGTTCAAGGTTTTTCTGATTTATTTAGACTCTAATTGAATAGGGGAGAGTAGGGATGGGGAAGCTGCAGCCTTCAGGACACATGTGGCCTTCCTGGTCTTTAAATATGGCCTTTTGACTGAATCCAAATTTCACATAAAGGGGGTTCAGCAGAAAACAATGCTTTCCTTGCCTTCTTTGGTGCTTAACAAAAAACAGTCTTAGTGAGGCTCTGTCTCCCCCTACCCCAGAAAAGTTGCTTTTAAGAGAAAGGGTCGGGATGGTGGCTCATGCCTGTAATCCTAGCACTCTGGGAGGCTGAGGCAGGAGGATCTCCTGAGCTCAGGAGTTGGAGACTAGACTGAGCAAGAGTGAGACTCCCTCTCTACTAAAAATAGAAAAACTAGCTGGGTGGTATGGCGGGCACCTGAACTCCCAGTTACTTGGGAGGCTGACACAGGAGGATGGCTTGAGCCCAGGAGTTTAAGGTTGCTGTCAGCAATGATGCCACAGCATTATAGCCTGGGGCAACAGAATGAGACTCTGTCTCAATTAAAAAAAAAAAAATCTTGAAATCAGAAGGCCACAGGTCATCCAGCCCTACAGGAGTATCAGTTTTCTTGAAAGACTGCTGTGTATTTCATGATAACCTGGTGGAAACACTCAGCAGTTGACCACAGAACCTACTAGAGCTGCATTAGCCAATGTGGGAACACTTAGCCACATGTGGTTGGTCCAAACGGAATGTGTTGTTAAGTGTAGGATACATACTAAATTTCAATTTCATTTTTAATAAATATGCATATGTATATAAACATATATATAAATAAACATGTATATAAATGTATCTAATTAATACTTTTATGTTGATTACATGCTAAAGAGATAATATTTTTGATATAGGTTAAACTATACTATCAAAATTAATTTCACTTGTTTCTTTTACCTTCAAATATCATTACTAAAAAATTCTGATTATATATACGCAGGCCACTGCATACATCTACCTGACAGTGACTATGCCCTTCTCTCCTTAGAGATGAGACAGAAGGGAAGAGGTCTTTGCTATTTTCTGGCTATGATGGCAGAGAAAGCTGACAAGGCAAGGGCTAAGGGAGAGGGAAAGGTGGTGAAACCACGTGTGCCAAAGGTGGGGTCAGTCCCTAATTTAGAAAAGCAAGTTCAAAGCTTTTCTGATTTATTTAGACTCTAATTGAATTCAGGTGACTAGGGGAGCTCATGGGGAGACATCTACAGTTCCAAACTCTGACACCACACTTGATTTGAATTTCAGATAAACATAGAAGAAATTTTTATTGTACATATCTCCCCCTGGACATTACAATTCCAACTAGCATGAAAGAAGATCATACAAGATGCTGGGTTGAAAAGAAGTCATAGGCTAGGATTTAAGGTGGAGCCAGGCTTCTTGGGTTCAAATGATGTATAATTTTATGACCTTAGGGCACTTAACCTCTCTGTGACTTGGTTTTTCCCTCTGTAAAATGGGTCTAGTAATGTTGTCTTGGATTGTTAATTACGTTTAAATAAGTTTACTGTTGCCTACATGTACTTTTCTACACCAGGAACTGTTTTCTCTTAACTCAGCTGCGTTTTCTGCAGAGATTGGTGGGTTCCCTGCCTGCTGTTTCCCCACCACCCTCAACAGCCCGGACGCCCTCCGGCCTCCTCTGTAGCGCCAGGCACGGTGGAAACCGCGGTAGACAGCACCACCTTGAGTTGAATTCCTCCCTTCCAGGGGGAAGCCGGTTTCTTCTTTTTTACCTATTCTCGGGGCATTTATGGGCAACAGCGGCTATTCTCACTTGAGCCCAAGTTAATTTCTCAGGGAGCTTCTGGGGTGCGTGGGAAGGCCCAGGGCGCGCAGGCTGTGCACCCTGCGATTTAGCTGTGGCTCCGGGCTGGAGGCGTCCTCTCCAACGGCAAGTGTGTGTAGCTAAAGGCGAGCACCGGGCTGTCAGCAAAGGCAGTCGGGTTTGCAGACCAGAGTGGAGACTGTGAAAGCAGATAAAAGAAAACATTTATTAACTTGCCCTTACGAGGGAAGCGCCCGGCTAGGGCTGTAGTACGCCCCACGGAACGCTTGGCTCCTTCCAGCTGCGAGAAAGAAGAGGAGGCAGGGTTCACTTCGCTTCTAGCCAAGTGGACCTGATGGATGGCCTTCCTGACTTTATCACGATATATGATTTATTAGATTTGTCCTTTGGGGTTCTCTCTCTCTCTCTCTCTCACACACACACACACGACTCTGGCTCGCGTCCCTCCCTCATTTCCAGCTCCTGGGCGAATCCCACATCTGTTTCAACTCTGAGCCGAGGGCGAGCGGGAGAGAGTGAGCCGGGTGAGTGTGCGTCTGTGTGTCCGGGCGAGGGTGCGCGCCCGGCGCCGGGAGCGCGGCCAGCCGGGTCCAAAGGCTTCGTGGAGGCCGGGAGTCGCCGGGACCCCCGCGCTCCGCCCGCGCCCGGTCCGGAGCCTGACTCCGGGGCTGGGGCCGCGCGCCGGGAGCAGTGGGGTCGGGCTAGCGGGCCCGCCGGAACCGGAGGTAAAGCGTTAGCACCCGGGGGGCGCGGGGAGGGCGCCGCAGGACCCGCCGCGGGTCCCCAGCGTCCCAGGTCCCCACCGCCCGCGGCTCCCGCCCCGGCGCGCGCCCGCCTCCCCCGCGTGGAGGCAGGCAGGCAGGCAGGCAGGCAGGCAGGCAGGCTGGGACCGCCGCGCCGTGCCCGGGGGTGGCTCGGGCCGCGCGGCCGGCCGGGCTGGGGCGATTTAAGAGCTGCCCGGGCGGGGCACGGAGACGGACTTTGGCTGGGGCGGCGCGCGGGGTGGGGGCCAGGGGCGGCGGCAGAGCAGGGGGCGGGGAGGAGAGGAAGGGAGGAGGACGAGAACCGGGAGAAGGAGGAGCGGCAGCGCTCGCCGGGGGATGCAGCAGCGGCGGCGGCGGCGGCAGCAGCAGCAGCGGCGCGGAGTCCCCTGCGCCCCGCGGCCCGGCTGGGCTGCGGCAGAGGCGGCAGCGCCCCGCGCTGGTGAGGCCGCCGGGGCCGTGCGCGCTGGTGAGTGGGGCGCGGGGGCAGGCGGGCGGCGCGGGTACCGGGCTCGGGCGGTCGGAGCTCCACCCGGCGGGAGCCCGGCCGCGAGCGCCGCCCAGGTGAGCCGGGGCGGGTGCCGACCGCCCGGCTCCGGCCCCAGCGCTGCGCTCGGAGGTGAGACCCGGCGGGCAGGAGGGAGACTCCGGCGCCGGCCGGCTGGAGGGGGATGACCGATTTGACCCCGCAGGCGGGCTGGGCGAGCTGGCGAGGACTTCCCGCCGCGCCCATGACCGGCGGACGCCACGCCGATCCCTGGTGGCCCCGGGGGGAGCGCGCCTGGGCCCGTCGGTCGCAGGGGGCATGGTCCCATTGACCCCTTTAGGTTTAGACCCAAAGCGCCAGCTAGAAGCCAGCCCACGTGGGGCTTGTCCGGGCAGGACACGAGAAAGAGAGGACCAGGTCTGTAGAGTGCCTGGAAACTCACAGCTACGAAAAGACTAATAGGATTGAAAAGGCAAACTTCCTCTCAAGCCGGGTCAGAACCAGATCTCATTGCCCTGTGGGGAGATGCCCCCTTCCCCAGGCTCCCGAGGGCTTCAGAAGTCTAGCAATGAAGCCACAGCAATTTCTAGGAGTGCACTTTTCTTAAAAAAAAAAAAAAAAAAAATTCTTTATAGTAGTTGGTTCTTTCGTTCTATAAGCATTTATGGAGCACCCCCTCATGCCAGGCACCGCGTTGTGTTCCAGGGAAACGCTGATGAAGTTTGTAGATCCTGCGTGCCAGACGCTTTCGGTTCACTTGGAGGGCAGCCGGGCAGAGAGATGCGGTCTCAGGGTGGAAAAATGTTAAGGAGACACCCGCAAATCCCGGTGTGCACCGTCACCTCTTTTCAAAATTCCCTGTCTGCCTAGAGACTGAGGACCACTCCCCCTGCACACAGTAGGCGCCACACACAGTAGGCAGAGCAAGCACAGACCTCCACGGGGACAGCCCCCTCCTCCTCTTTTCCCTTCTTGAAAGTTCTGATTCACTCCCTGCCCCCTTTCTGGACAGTCTCTCCTGCAGCTTGCTTTAATCACTTTTTGAGTTAAAAGTCAATATTTAATTAACCGAGTAATTACATTCAGCTTACGTTTGAATCTGGGTATTTGCTCATCTGTGCATGTTGGGACACGGGCCATCTCACCCCTCCATCTGTCCCCTGCCTCTTCCCACTGTGCCCCCACCCCTGCCTGTGGGCAGAGGAGGGGAGGGTTGTGAAGCAGATTCTGGGGGCCACTGGGAGCCGGTGAGATAGGGATTTCCCTGGAGGACACCCTGGAATTCCTTCTCTCCCCAGGAGTTTGTTCATCTTGTGGTTAATGGAAAGGGGATTTTGAACTGCGTGTCCACCTCCCCTTACAGAACCACCAGAGGATTGTAATTAAATTAGAGCCAATCATTGAATATGGAAAGGGGGTGGGGAGGGCAGGCTGACGCCCCCTTGCCCAGAAGAGACTTCTCCAAAGCTTTGTTGCACTTTATAGAGGAGAGCAAACTCATCCAAACTGCCTGTCTGTGTGTGCAGTTTAGTGTTGTAGGCAGCTGTAAAGGCAGTGGTGGTGGGCTTGGCTGATCTCGCACTGGACCTTTGCACAAGAAGAACCATCCTTCCTCCGCCAAGTTTATGTACATAAAGTCACAATGTTGGCATAACTGCTGCAGCTGCCGGTCAGCAAGGGCTTGGGGTTTAGGCTTTGTGTATACTTCTTGGGTTTTTTATTTGAATTTATGGCTTTTTCTGAAACCCTAATAACATGTTAAGTTCTCAAACTTAAGCGTTGAATGACAAGTTTACAAAAAGCCTGGGCTTGGAGGAGGCGGGTATAGCTTTGTGTGTGTGCATGCCCCCCCCCCCCAACTCCTGTATTCAGCTGCCCTCCAGGGACGCAGCTGATAGGCAGTTTCACGCCCTATGTTTCAAGTCTACCTTTTGATTTGGGAGTAACTTTCCCTCTCCCTTTTTCTGGCTCTGGTCAATTTATCTGCTTGGACCTGCCTCAAGGGAGTAGCTTCTGGTCTCCTGTGATAGCCGGGAATATCACCCAGCTGTCAAATGTTGGCCATGACCTGTTCCTAGCCTTTGCTCTCTCAGAAAGGAGCCCAGAATCCCTGTCCTGCATGGGAATATCAGCCTTTCTGACCAGCTTGTAGTTAAAAAGTTTAGTCTAAACTTAAGATGATAGATACTACTTATGCAGTGTTATATCTAAAAGCCTGTATATGTCTCATGTAATCCACACAAAAACCTCATGAGGTAGATGCCCTGTTTGTCACCACGTTAAAAATGAGGAAACTGAGGTACAGAGCAGATAATGACTTGTCCAGAGCTGGTCAGTGGTACCGCCAGGCTTCCAGAGGCCCTCAGGCTCCAGGGCCCACTCTGAACCACAAGTCTCTCCTCTGTGACCTTGACTTTTTCCCCCAAATGTAGAAAACACCTAACACTCCGCTAATGAAAATAGTTTTAGATAGTAAAACTGGTAGGAGCCCCTCAGTTATCCCTCTCCTTTCCAAAACCTCCACTGTTTGGGGAGTCTCAGGTTTACATTTAGGGGATATTTTTGCCCTGAGAAAAGTAGGCAATTACCTGGTGTCTCTTCCTAATGCTTGTGAGTATACACACACACTCTTCCTCCGCCCCCATCAAAATGCAAATTGAAATATCACATGTGGCTGACAGAAAAAGTCACTGGATCTGAAATGAAGGTTTTAGCCCACTGAAGGTGCAATGGCAGTACTCCTAGAGGTGAAACCCTCTTCACGGCTGGCGATGAGAGGCCTGGCCCTGGGAGGGTGGCCCTGGGGTCCAGAGCCCTTTGTTCCAGACTTGGGTCTTATGTGGCCAGTGGATAAGGAAGATGGGGCCTCTCAGTGCTGACCTGCAGGTGAAGGGGGGGTGCCTCCCTGGAACCTGCTTCCCTTGTGCCCGGCCCTGGTGGAGAATCTGCAGATGCCCCTGCTCCAGCCAGATTTAAGGCACTGTCTAATTGGAAGAGCATTAAGATCATTATAATTAATTGGCATCCTGATAAATGGCATGGTTGCCTAATTGGGGCGGTTGCTAGGGAACTAGGCCTCACTTGGAGCCTAAAGGGGAAGAGGCAGCGGGCTGGAGTTGGGCGTTAGGTGCAGACCCAGCAGTTAATAAGCAGGAATCGAGGCAGTCCTCTGCATCTGCTGGCGTTTACTGTGCAGCTGCGGTGTGCAGGTTGCAAATGGAATATCTGTTGGGGGTGCTTTCCTAAAAGAACTGTAAAGTAATCAGGGTCCTTTCTCTTGTAAGCAACAGCAAGAGAGAGAAAAATCTTAAACCAGCACAAGGAGAAGGGAAAGAGACTTAGTGACTTTCATCACCCGAAGTCCTCAGGCAGACCAGAGTCATGGCACAGACTTTGTCATGAGAATCTACTCCTCTCCATCTCTGCTCTGGCTTGCACTGGGCCAGCGTCTCTCTCCAGCTCAGAGGGGCGGGAGGGCTCTGGCAGCCGTGGACACTGTGGTTAGAAAGGCCAGACTGCTGGCTGCCTGCCCAGCAGTGCGATCTGGGGCGTGCAGCGTAACCTTTCTGTGCCTTAATGTTCTCATCTGACAAAAGATGGTGATCATAGCACCTATCTCCTGCTGCGGTGAAGGGTGAGATGAGATAATCAATGTCAAGTGCTTAGCTCGGTGTCTGACATAGGTAAGCCCTCAGTAAGCACGGGCTGATATCATAACTGAGGTGCCAGGGCAGCTGCTGAGGCACTGTGCTCTTGTCCCCTCTGGTGTAAGCCCAAAAAGAAAAGGTAAGCCTCTTCTGTGGCAGTGCGCACCCGGCCCAAGGTCCCTTCGGAATGGACTATTTTTGTCATATGCTCGCTCCAAATCAGTCACTGGCCAAAGAGATGAGTTGGCCAATGTTTGGCTTAAGACAGGCTCCCAGGCTCCTGCTGAAAAACAAGGAAAAGTGCTCTAAATGAGATCAGGGAGAAAAGGGCGCTTGGTAAATGGCCCTTTAGGTGAAGAGGGTACTCTTATTCATCAGCAAACACGTGCTTATCCAGCAACTACTATGTGGTTGTCACTGGGACAGACAAGAGAACCCTGTGCTCGTAGAACTTGCCTTCTACACGATAGGAAGCAGATAATATACAAGCAGACAAGTCCATGACCAGGGCTGTTTCAGAAAGCAAAGAGCTCTGTGGTGGAAATAATGATGTGATGACAAGTGGCTGTGTGATGGGGTGAGGGGAGCAGTTTTAGGCAGGTGGTCAGGGGAGGCCTCTCTGGGGACATGACCTTTGAGCTGGGACCTGGAGTTCAGGAAGGAGACAACTTTGGGAAGGTCTGGGGGAAGAGCATTCCAGATGCGGGGAACAGCCAGTACAAAGCCCAGAAGTGGAGAGGAGGCACCTGTCCAACACTCAAATAGAAGTCAAGTTGGGGGGGGAGGGGACCACGGTGAAAAATCCAGGCTGGCTGTGGTAAGAAATATAGACTGTATTTTAAATGACAAAAAAAACATGAGAGGGTTTTAAGTTAGGAAACAAGATGATTGTGTTTTTAAAAGATCTTGGTGGTTATTGTGAGCTGGATGTTTTGCAAGTGGAAGCTGGGACACCAAGACAGAGGTGGGAGCTGCGAGTGGCCTGGGTGGTGCCATGTCAGTGGACACAGAGCAGAATGGGTGGATGGGAGTATATTTTGGAGGTACACCACCAGGACTTTCTGGCAGATTGGATTTCGGAATGAGGGAAAAAGCTGTGATTCCTAACTGCAGGTGATCTTGCCTCCTGGGAAACATTTAGCACAGTCTGGGGATATTCTTTGGCTGTCACAGCTGGGGAGGGTTGGTACTGACATGTGGTGGGTAGAGGCCAGGGTGCTGCTAAACTCACAACAGTCAGGACTGCCCCATGACAAAGAATCATCCAGCCCCAAATATCTATTGTGCCAAGGAATCAAAGATGACCAGGCAGTGTGGGGCTGGGGGGGATTCCTAAATGGGGGGAATCTAAGAGGAAAGGTTTAGGGGAAGTGATCTGGCGTGTCTTGTTATGGAAATGTTGGGTTGGGGAGGACACCCCACGTGGATGTCTGAAGCTCAGTGGGTGGTGGATATGTGTGTCTGCAGCCCATTGGGGCTGGCAACCTAAATTTGGGAGTCCTTAGCACTTCGTTGTTATTTTAAACTATGGGACTGGACCACAGTCATCCAGAGACAATGTGTTTTGTTTTCCAGTGTGGTTTTCTCCTCTCCCACCTACCCCCAGAGGCTGTCGTGAATCTGTTTGATGAATATTTTTAGCACATCCCACGTGCTTACCTCTGATGTTTCCAAGAAGTTTGTGAAGACTCAGGCTGAGCCTCCCCTGGTCTGTCTCCTCCTCGCTCAGTGATTAGCAGACAGAACGAAGTATTCTTCCCTCTGCAACAAATGCCCTTGGGAAGTTGCTTAAGGTCAGGCGAGATCTTGGGTCTTAGTAGAACAGCTGTTGGCATGGCCTTCAGAGCTTCTCCTCAGTCCAGAACAGGACTTCGTGGAATTCTCTCCAACCAGAATGTTTTGAATTCTCCATGGTCTCTTAATATGATTCCAAAACACACATTGCCCAGTGGCCCTGGCCTCTGCCACGGGGAGCTTCATTTTATAAAAGGCCTGGCCCACTGCTTTGCACACCTGGGTCCAGCTTGAAACACAGATAAATTCTATCCAAAATGCAGTTATTAGGAGTAGGTCTTGTTTGTGTGAGTTGGTAGACAGGGTCATCCCCAGGGACCACGAATAGCACCAAATATGTATTTGGCCAGGTGGAAGCCAGATGTGTTAGGGGGAAAATGTTGCCAACAGTTTTCTGTACTGGCTCGTGGTCAGGATCCCAGTGGGTGATTTGACCCACCCCAGTGCCAGAGAAGTAGAGCTTTTTGAAGAGTTTGAAAACAGAGTTAGCCCTCAGAAGTTGGAGAGAGGTCTGTGCCTCTTTTTGGAAAGCTGCACTTCTGGCCTGCTGTAGAGGTAGACACTGCCCACAGACTTCGGATTGCAGCCCACTTATCTGGATATTTCAGAGAACAGGAAATCCTACTAGGATTCTTAGTAGCTTTGAGCCCTAATTATTTGAATGAGAATGGAGATGCATTAATTGTAAGCAATCAGACTCCTGAGTGGCTTATGTAATGGAAACATTTCTCACGAAACAAAAAGTCCAAAGCAGGGGAGTCCAAAGGCTAGTTTCTCAGTTCAACAATCAACTCCAAGAATCTAGGATCTTTTTAGCCTCTGTTCCTCTGTCTTCATCATGTCTTTGCCTCATGGTCTCAATGTAGCTGCCACAGCTCTGACCACCATATCCCCCTACAAAGTGGGAATATAGGACAGGACTCCTTACTATTTCTCTTTTAATCAGAGAGTAAAATCTTCCTTGCTGTCTTTTAGTCAGATAGCAAAATCCTTCCAAGAACACCCCTAGCCCAGCAGACAGCTTTATGTTTCATTGGTTCAGAGTTGGGTTTTATACTTAACCTCTAAACCAAAAATGAAGAAAGGACATGGCTCCTTCTGATCAATTAGGTCTCAGCTCAAATATTACCTCTTTAGAATGCCAGAATGCCTAGAAGGACACCCTGTTTTGTGTTTACAGCATCTGCCACTCTCTGGAATTATCTCAGTTTCCTTACTTATTTGTCTTCCCTCACCTCCCTAAAAGTAAGTTCTGTAGTTTCAGGGATCTTGTCTGTTTACTGCTGTATCCCTAGAAGTAGGCCCTAGGGATACAGCACCTGTTACTGTAGGGATACTGGCAATCTGTAGGTGCTCAGTAAATAGTCTTTGAATAAAGGAAGGAAGACTTGGAAATCTACAGGCAGATTTGAATCTAGTGTTCGCTTGAAGGCAAGGAAGTCATACCTGTTTGTTTTTGCAGAAAACAAAATGTTGGGGTATAGTTTCACGCACTCACCCGCTCCCCAGTGCCAGACGGGTGTTGTGATAACGTTGAGTGCAGAGGAGGGATCGTCCCCTCTGTGCCACAGCAAGGACCTCAGGCCCTGTAGAAAGGCTGGTGGAATGTTCCACTTCTGATAAGTCTTCAGTGCACCTGGGATGTAAAAGCTATTCTTTAAGATTATCAGTGTGACATTCTAATGGGAGTTTGGGGGTCAGGGATTTCTGTATATGTCCTCAGAAAGAGAACTCCCTTCCCTCAAATTATCCCCTCTTGAAAGAGCAGCCATCATCACAGCCCAGGAGACTGACCTCTTACACCTTCTCCCCCACCCATGCTCCCACAAGCTCATATTTACTGGATTTGAACTAATAACAGCTTAATGATATAAAAAAAATCTACCAATCTCCACTTTACAGATGAGGAAAAGTGAGGCACAAAGAAATTTCTCCCTGTTCTGTCATTCCATTAGAACAGAACATCACAGGCTAGCTAGCTAACCAGGGGCTGTGTTCAGTTCATAGAAATTTTCTTTTTTTTCAACCTTCATGCTATTTTGAAACTTTTAGATAGTTAATTCAGATTTTAAACAATCATAACATTTCACGTTTTAAAAATTGGGAAAAATGTTTCCTTGGTAAATAATAATAATAATAATAATAGGGATTTTCAGCTTCTTCTGAAAACTGGGGAGGTGGGGACCATGTCTAACCCCATGGGGCACCTATTCCCACTGGTCAAGTGCTCTCCAGCTTGCCACAGTCCCCACCATCCCCTATTGCCTGAGATTGTAACCAAGTTGACTTTTGAAAAAGGGTCACACTCTGTCACCCAAGCAGTGGTGTTGTCACAGTTCACTGCAACCTCACATTGCTAGGTTCAAATGATCCTCCTGCTTCAGCCTCCCAAGTGGCTGAGGCTGGAAGTACACTAATGTTTCTATTTCTTTGGGGTCTCAAGTTTGCTCTGGGTGGTCGTAAACTCCTGACCACAGGTGATCCTCCTACCTTGGCCTCCCAGAGGGCTGGGATTACGGGCACGAGCCACCGCACCTGGCCTCATTCAACTTCCATCTCACACTACCTGCTGTTTTTCTCATTGTGGAGTGGTCTCTGTTCTTACTCCACTGTCAAACGTGGTAAAATGAGAGCTGGAGAGAAAGAGAGGTGTTTTTTTTTTTTTCTTATGTGTCCATTTATGTAAACCGGCTGGTCCACAAAGGCATTTGAGTTTGTCTCTTGCTAAGACACTTTGTTCAGACCAGATGGCCACACTTCTGGGGACTGTGCATTACAAGTGTGTCATAATAATAAAATCTAACATCTCTTGAGTACTTTTTGCCAAGCATTTATTCATCACAGCAACACTTTGAATAGGGCCTGTTATCATTTCAGCAAACCGAGGCGCTTGTGTGTGATGCCTCCACTAGGAGCGGGGCTCTCTGAGCTTTTCTGTCTGTGCACCACTGCACTCATCTTACTGGCTATGTGAATGAATGATTAAAGGAATGAATGAATTACATTCTCCTCCAAATAGTCGTTGGTCCAGGAGAGTGAAAGTCTTGACTCATCACTGGTCATTTGTGACACTCCTGTTAGGCTATAATCAGTGTCACTTGGAGTTCTTGACTTGGGTTTCTGCTGTGTAACTAATCACCCCAGATTCAGTGGTGTAAAGTAACAACATTTATTTCTAATGATCCTGTGGATTGACCAGGAGATTCTTTTTTTTTGAGACAGAGTCTCACTTTGTTGCCCTGAGTAGAGTGTTGTGGCATCACAGCTCACAGCAACCTCTAATTCTTGGGCTTAAGTGCTTCTCTTGCCTCAGCCTCCCTGGCTATTTTTTTATTGTAGTTGTCGTTGGTTAGCAGGCCCAGGCCGGGTTTGAACCTGCCAGCCCCGGTGCATGTGGCTGGCACCCTAACTACTAAGCTAGGAGCACTGAGCCAACCAGGAGATTCTTCTGCTTCATGCAAGATCTGCTGGAAGTCCAAATGGGTCAGCTCTTGGCTGGCAGCTCCGTTAATCTCCTCCACGTGGGCTGCCCACTTGGCTGCTTGGGCCTCCTCACAGCATGGCAGTCTCAGGGTAGCCTGACTTCCAAGTGTGCCAACCTTGAAAGTTGCCAAGCCTTGTGAAGTGTTAACCCCCAGCCTGACACATCTGTCACCTTTTCTCAGTCCAAATAGGTCACGGAATCAGCCCAGTTCCATGGGATAGAAGATGGAAGATGAGGCAGTGTGGCTTTTTAGAGTTCGGCAGAGTAACAGTTCACTGCAGGCTGCAAGTAGCAGAGACCAACTGTCACTCCCTCAAGCTGAAACAGGATTTATTAGGAGAATATTGGGAGTCTCAGGGAGTCCATAGAAGATCTAGAGAACCAGACTTAGGAAAGGACAGGACAAAAACCAAGAAGTCCTAGGAACCTCAGAGCAGAAATTGCTGGCAGCCTCCTGTAGATTCTGTTCCAGTGGGACAGATGCAGCCCTTCTTTTTTTCTGCCCTTGACACTTGATTCGAGAGTTGGGGACACATGGACAGAGTCCAACTAACCACCTTTGATCACATGGTCACCCCTTAGCAGAGAGAATGGGGATATCTTGGCAGATGAGAAAGAGCCCTCAAAAGGAACTTGGGGTGCTGTTGTCAAAAGCAGGGGACCAGAATGCTGCTGGATGGACAAAAAGTTAGAAATCTCAGCATGGTCCCTGAATAGGTGACTGTACTAAGCATTTTGAAATGAACATGCGACTGAGTTTTTTAATCTGGGAGAAATAGAACGCCCACATCTCTGTGGCAGCTTTTCCAGGCCAGAGGCCCCATAGCTCAGGTACTGCTGGGGGTCTGGAAGCTGGGGTGCCCTTTATGGGGCAAAGCCCACTCCCAGAGCCCCTGTCATGACTTGTGTCATCATTGAGAAGATGGAGGGTGGGGATTGCCATGGAGTTGGCCCCCAGGACAGAAGGATACTCAGCAGTGGGGAACCGGCTGTGGGACTGTACATGCTCCCACCTCCCCAGGCCCCGCCCTGCCTCGACACAGGCAGCCCTCTGCCCAGGGCTGGCTGGTGTTGCCCAGTGAATTCCTGGTGGATGAGGCTACCAGGCGGAGAAACTGAGCCCAACTCGCTAAGCCCCTGACCTCCGCTTTCTTCCAATTTGATGGTTTATTTCCGGCTGCTAAGTAGGGAGCAGGGCACACCCAGGTTGGAAGTAGGCCTGTCTTCCACATGCCCTTCGCTGGCACCTCAAATGCAGTGAGTTATTTGGTGAAAGTCACTTCTGACCCCCTCCTCCAGCCTGCGCCCGTGCCCTTCTCCTATAATTGTGCGAGTGACCGTTTCCAGGGTGAGCTAATGAGAAGCTCATCACCTGATAGCAGGGACATGCTGGGTGGGGACAGCGCACACGGCTGTGGCTTGGGTGAAAAGGGAAGAAATAATTGAATTATTAATACCAGGCAGTCGCAATATCCTTTTATTCCTTTTATGTTCTCCAAAGAAACTACAATTTCTGGAAACATGAATACATATTCTGTGGGGCTAAACAGAGTGAGAAAGTGGAGGGTTAAAAAGGGGGGAAGAGGTGAAAAGGTGGACTTGTCAGTCCTCACTGTGGCAGTCTACACCGAGAACCAGCCCTCAATCAGGCATGAATAATGACTCTGTTCAAGTTCCACTTTATTGCTTTTGGCCAAAGGCCTTTTGTAGAAATAACTTTGTAACTCACTGCCAGGAAGCTTTTGTCCACAGCTGAGACAAAGGAACAAAGAACAGAGGTGGGAATTTTGGTATCTGATTCTCACTTCCCTAAACACCCAGTGAGGACAGCAGGTGTGGCCCTGCCCAGAAGGCCTGGGCTGGGGCAAGATGGTGTCCAGTCCCTTCTGGGCCAGACTGCCATGCTTTGCTCCCTGGGCCCACCATGCTGGTCTTCAGTCTGCTCATGCCCACCACAGGGCCTTTGCACATCCCTCTTCCTTTGCTTAGAAAGCATTTCACAGGCCAAGCACAGTTGTGCACAACTGTAATCCTAGCACTCTGGGAGGCTGAGGTAGGAGGATCACTTGAGGTCAGAAGTTTAAGACCAACCTGAGCAAGACTCCGTCTCTACAAAAAATAGAAAACTTAGCAGGGTGTGGTGGTGGGCACCTATAGTTCTAGCTACTAGGGAGGCTGAGACAGGAGGATTGTTTGAGCCCAGGAGTTTGAGGTTGCAAGTAAGCTATGATGATGCCACTGTGCTCTAGGCAGGAGCAAGATTCTGATACCAGGGGAAAAAAAAAAAAAAAAAAAAGGAAAAGAAAGCATTTCACCCACAATTTTCCTTGTCACCCACTCTGATCTCAGCTCATACATCACCTCATTTGAGGAACCTCCCCCAAATTCTATCCTGTCACATGACAACTTGTTTCAAAGCTCTTAAGACAATTTGAAATTCATCTTCATTTATTGTCTGTCCTCCTATTGAGGACAGAGACCTATCCTACCTGCTGTCCACTGCTGTTTCCCAGCATCCTACATGGCGCTTGGCGTATACTAGGTGCACAGAACAGATCAGATAGTCTTGGAGGGTTGCACATAGCTCCCAGGCCACACTCCAGATGGATAGCTCGGTGTTTAAAATGGGTTGAATGTTTTTACTTTGGAAAAGTGTAGTCCAGACGTGACCCTATCTCTTACCCTAAATCTAGGCCACTTTACTCACTCTGGTCTCCTGTCTGACTCCTGTAGGCATTTGAGTTCTGCCCCTGCTTTAGGCAAGGGCCACTGTAAATGGCATCTCTCTCTAGAGACGACCAGATAGCAGCAGACTTCTTGCAAGCCCGGGTCTTGGGCCAGCCCACTGAGCTGCACTGATTGGGTCCCTCTGACTATATCAGGGCATTGTTCCCAGTCGGTAGGACACAGCAGTCCATCCAGGGATGAAAATGACATTGAACCTCATCCCTTTTCTGCTCTCTTTCAAGCCTTTTGACTCACCAAGGAGGAAGTCCCATTATCCCTTCTTTGTGGTCTTCAGGCAGGCCTGTTCCCATCATAAGGAAAAGTTCAGAGCCCTCAGCAGACAAGAATGTAACCACAGTGTCACTGCTTTAGCATCGCCATCTGTTTATAGCAGTGGTTCTCAGCTGGGGGCTTTTGTGCCTCCTAGGGGACATTTGGCAATGTCTGGAGACATTTGTCATTTTCACAACTGGGGGTGGGTACTGCACGCGTTTAACGGCTACAGACCAGGGATGCCCAGCACAGCCCCAAAGCAAGGACGGATCTGGCCTATCCTGATAGTAGTGCCAAGGTTGAGAGACACTAAATTAGGACAAGTGGTCCCCATTCCCCCTGGAAGAGAGAGACTCACTTTCTAAATAAATTTACTGCAATAAGAAAGAGAGTGAACTGAAAAGTGAATCTGGCAGAAATCAGAGGGCGAGTGCATGGGCAAACCCCCTGAGACCTGGTGTGCAGGGGGCTGCAGGGGGAACGTCTGCTGGGTCGTGCCTTGAGAGTGACTGAGATCATTTGCTATACACCAAAGAAAGCCCCAGCCCTGGAAGCTGCTGTCTTACCAGAAACCAACGTTTTCTCTAGGATAAAGGGGAGAGGTGGTTTCTGTGACTTCCCAAGAGCTCCCGATAAAAGCTCTAGCAGTCGCTTCTGGGCCACGCAGAGAAGCTGTGTTGTCTTGGGTTGAGTTCTGGTGGTTTGGGGAGATGTTTCCAGCTCTCACTCCCAGTCAGGCATTGTCAACAGCCTTCCCGATCCTGGCCCTGGAGCCCAGGGCCTCATCACCCCTGTCCTGCCACTAACAGTGGCCCCTTGATAAGAACAGCTCCTTCATTCAATGGAAGTGTGCCCAGGGATGCAACCTCTTCCCTGGATGCCAGGATGGTGTCTGTGGTGACAGTGGCCCTGAGCTCAGGGATGAAGGCCAAAGAGCGAGTTGAATAATTTCTCACAGCTGCAGAAGGGAAGGGCTGAGCCGAAGGTGGGGACAGTTCCCCAGAGGAGATCTGATCCTCCTGTTGGTTTTTCTGGGGTTGTTAGGTGGCTTCCTTTTTACTTAAAAATAGGAGGGAGAGTTTTTGTAAAAGCAGGAATAAACAAACGTTTCCAGTTTTCAAATAGAACTAGGAAAACGTTCTCTCTGGGATAAAGGGGAGAGGTTGTTGCTGTGACTCTCATACCCAGGACAAGTCCTTCTCCCTTAAGAACCCTCTGGACAGCAGCGCTTGTGGCTCAGTGAGTAGGGCACCGGCCCCATATACCGAGAGTGGCGGGTTCAAACCGGGCCCCAGCAAAACTGCAACAAAAAATAGCTGGGCGTTGTGGCGGGCACCTGTAGTCCCAGCTACTCAGGAGGCTGAGGCAAGAGAATCGCCTAAGCTCAGGAGCTGGAGGTTGCTGTGAGCTCTACTGAGGGCGACAAAATGAAACTCCATCTCTAAAAAAAAAAAAGAGCCCTCTGCACCCCAACATCATGGCTTTAGCCCCTTTGAGTCGTATGTGAAAAAGAATGGGATTAGAGGAGACTTAGGGTCACCCCAGAACTTCCCAAGGCTCAGAAAATCTTGAGTTTGGAGTCACAAACTCCCAACCCTGGCAGACGTGGATGGATAGAGTCAGACTCAGGTGGTGTGTCACATCCTAGGAGGGACAATCACTGCAGGGCTCTCCCATGCACCTCCGCCACCCCTTGCCCTCTGGCCCCTGGGACTGGGCAGGGCCCACTGTGTTTTCCAGGATGGCCATGAGGTATCCCACATGCTCATCAACAGTGTGGCTTTGAAGCTGTTGAGAAGCGAGGTCTGTGTCCCCTTGAATCTGGCCAGGCTCATGTATCACTGGAAACCAAGAGAATGTGCTGAAAGGAGCCCTTGGGACAGCAGTACAGACAGGCATCCTCCCCTGGATCTCTGGGACACTGGCTTTTGGTACCCAAGGCCATGCCAAGGTCACATGTTGGTGCCCATTCACCAGTCCTCTCCTGAGCTCCCAGTCAACTTCCAGAGCAGCCCCTAGAGCAGGCGTCCTCAAACTGCAGCCCGCGGGCCACATGAAGCGGTATGAATTGTATTTGTTCCTGTTTTGTTTTTTTTACTTCAAAATAAGATATGTGCAGTGTGCATAGGAATTTGTTCATAGTTTTGTTGTTTTTTTTTTTTTTTTAACTATAGTCCGGCCCTCCAACGGTCTGAGGAATAGTGAACTGGCCCCCTGTTTAAAAGTTTGAGGATGTCTTCCCTAGAGGATCCAAGTCCCCAACCTTCGAGTCCTTCCACCTGTGGCCTCAGACATTCTAAAGCAGAGACCTGCCACTCCTGCCATGTCCTATTCAAATTCCTGATCAGGAATCTCTGAGCATTAAAGAAAGAAAAAAAAAAAAAAAGATTTTATTCCACCACTAAGTTTTAGGGTAAGCTGTTACATAGTATTAATAATTGGAATTTTCTGCAAATGCCAGTTTTCCCACCATGCAGCCGTGCATTTATTTATTCATGGTCAGAATCTGTCCACCTTCACCCCTTCCCTGCTTCCACCCACATGCCTGGCACTCTGTTCTCCTCTCACAGCCAAAAGGCTGTTAAAACCTCCATCAGATCCCACTGCCCCTGGGCTAGAAGACCCAGGCCCCCCAACTTGGTTCCTTCCGGCCATTCGTGCCTACTTTATGCTCCTCAGACACCCCTGTTACTCAGGGTGGTTGCACTTGCTGATCCCCGTGCCTAGAATGCTCTTCCCCTAGATGTCCACAAGGCATCTCCCTCCCTTCCCTTCAGGGTTCCACTCAGGTGCCATCTCTCAGAGTGGCCCTCCGTGACCACCCTGTTCAAAGCTGCACCTCCTGCCTCCTCCCTGAACGATCTCCTGAGCTCTCATCACATCACGTGCTTTGTAATTTATTTTGGCATCTGTTCCACGAAGAACTGCTTTGCTAAATCCCCAGCGCTTAGGGTAGGGCCTGTGCATAGTAGGTGCTGAAAAAATACCAGTCGACTAACGGGCAGAACTAGTGCCTGGATTGTGCCAGGAGCTGGGGCCGTGGGAGCAAGCAGGAAAGAGACAGCCCCACCCACGTGGTGCTGCTCGTGGGGAGCTGACCCCCCAAGAAATCAAACCCAGACAGAGAGTAACTAGAGGAATTGCAAGTTGTGATAAGTGTGCTGAAGGTGGGAGTGCCAGAGGGGGCCCGCTCCAGGCCAGGGAGCCCGGGAGGCGCCCCTCCACCTCTCCAGACTCCACCCATCCCAGTCTCCCAGGCCGTGCCCAGGAACAGTCTGTTTTTCTTGGCAGATGAGGAAACTGAGACCTAAGTTGCAACCAGAGCGGCGGAGTCAGGACCAGAATTCGTGACTCCCACACCCACGTTCCTTCCTCTTTCCCACACCACCTTCTCTTATCAGTTGACAAAGAAGGATGAGGAGTTTGCCCGAGATACGGGGGTGAGTTGGGCCCAGGCCCAGGAGGCTGCAGCTGGCAGGCCATGCTGTGAGGTCACTGTGTACCCAGGAGCACAAGGTTGCCAGGGAGCCACCCAGAGCCGACCCGCTACCGCCAGCCTGTTCTCCCATTTGGGTTCATTTGGATAGAAGTGACAGAAAATGCAACTTGGAGTTACCTAGTAAGAAAGGGAATTTGAGGATAGTGCCTTGGCTCAAAGGAGTAGGGCGTTGGCCCCGTATACCATAGTGGTGGGTTCTAAACCCAGCCCCAGCCAAAAACTGCAAAAAAAAAAAAAGAAAAAAAAAGGAATTTGACTCATATCTCTAAAGAGTCAAAGTGTGAAGAAGTTTACCTAAAAAGAAAGAAAACAGCTCATACTAGTGGAAACAGAAAGAGGAATTTATTGAGCCCGAAACAAAGAACTCAAATGTAAATCTTCCTCCTTCAGGCTTAGCTGGATCCAGGTGTCAGATGTTATCAAGACCCAAGCTGGTTCCATTCACACCCCTGCTTTCTTCTATGTGTTGGCTTCCTACCCATCCCCACAAGAGGCAAGATGGTGTCAGAGTCTTCCATGGTCCTCACATTGGAACAACACGGAATGAGTCAGCCAGTTAGAAAGAGTGGGCAGGCTCAGTGCCCGTAGCTGAGGGGTTAGAGCACTGGCCACATATACCAGGGCTGGCAAGTTCGAACCCAGCCCGGGCCTGCTAAACAATGACAACCACAACAACAACAACAAAATAGCAGGGCATTGTGGCAGGCACCTGTAATCCCAGCTACTTGGGAGGCTGAGGCAAGAGAATCGCTTAAGCCCAAGAGTTTGAAGTTGCTGTGAGCTGTGATGTCACAGCACTCTACTAAGGGCGACATAGTGAGACTCAGTATTAAAAAAAAGAAAGAGAAAGAAAGAAAGAATGGGCACTTCTTCCTGGCCAGTCAGGCCAAAGGGGCCGGGATTCCTCTGGCCAGTCACTGAGGCAGAAGTGTGGGGTGACTCTGACTGGCTCCCATCTGGGTCCCTTGGTCCAGCCTTGGTGCTCCAGAGCTGGGGCCTCGTTTGAACCTTAAGGGCCAAGGATGGGGGCAAGAGATTTCCCCAGAAGAAAACTGAGAGCTGTTACAGAAAGTAGGCTGGGATACAGCTAGGGTAGCCTAAACCTAGCAAATAACACAAGCCAATATTTATTGGGCACTTACTGTATACAGCTCTGTTCTAAAGGCTTCCTGAATATTAAACCATTTCACTCTCAGCTCTATCAGGTAGGTGCGATTCCTGCCCTCACTTTATAGACGAAGCTCACAAGACCTTAAGAGGTTCAGTTATTTGCCCAACATCCAGTAAGTGGTGGAGTCGCGATTCAAACCCAGGCAGTCTGGCTCCAGATGGCACCTTGCCCTCCACTCAGCGTGTTCCCTTATTCCCTAGGTACATTTTGAACTGTTTGCCTTTATCCACTCTCCCCATCAACTCCACGAGAGATTTTTATCTTTTTCTTGTCACTGACCATGAAACAGTACTGGGCATGTCGCAGATGCTCAGGTATTGGTTCAAACGTCCGTTCACTTGACTTGCAAAAACGTTTTGATGCTCAGCTTCCCAAAACTTGAATGTTTTGTTTCTAAACTTTTGCTGAGCGCTAACTGCGAGCCACAGCCCCGTCCACCGCCCCGTTCTAACATTTCGTCTCTGTGCTTTGCCATTATTTCCAATCCTGTTTTCTGACCCTTCTCACTTTTATCTGGAATCTTTCTGCTCCAGCTTTTGATGGGTTGACTCCCTGGAATATGCATTCTATGAGAGGAAAGAGACTTTGTACTTTGTTTTTTTTTTTTTTGCAGTTTCTGGCCAGGGCTGGGTTTGAACCCGCCACCTCCTGTATATGGGGCCGGTGCCCTACTCCTTTGAGCCATGGGCGCCGCCCAAGAGTTTTACTTTTTTCACTGCTTATCTACAGTTCCAAGAACTGTGCCTAGAGCAGGAGCCTTCAGGAATTTTTTCTTTTTTTGAGACAGAGTCTCACTATGTTGCCCTCGGTAGAGTGATGTGGGGTCACAGCTCACAGCAACCTTCAGCTCTTGGGCTTAAGGGATTCTCTTGCCTCAGCCTCCCAAGGAGCTGGGACTACAGGCGCCCGCCACAACACGTGGCTAGTTTTGGGTTGTAGTTGTCGTCGTTTGGCAGGCCCGGGCTGTATTCAAACCCACCAGCTCTGGTGTATGTGGCTGGCGCCCTAGCTGCTGAGCTACAGGTGCCAAACCCTTTAGGAATTTCTTATTGTATCAGAGTTATCAGGCAACCAGGTCCCTGAGTCCTGAATTTGGGGCCTACTGTTTACCATTTCTTGTGTCCTAATTTCCTTGCCAGATCCTGAGCTCACATCTTGAAACCTGATCTTTTCCTCTTCCCTCTGAAGGATCCCTTGACCTTTTTTCTTTTTTAGAGACAGAGTCTTACTTTGTCGGCTTCCGTAGAGTGCTGTGGCATCACAGCTCACAGCAACCTCCAGCTCTTGCGCTTAGGTGATTCTCTTGCCTCAGCTTCCCAAGTAGCTGGGACTACAGGCGCCTGCCACAACACTGGGCTATTTTTTTGTTGCTGTTTGGCCCAGGCTAGGATCGAACCCACCACTCTCGGTATATGAGACGAGCGCCTTACTAACTGAGCCACAGGCGCCTCCCCCTTGACCTGCTCTTAAGAGCAGGCTTACTTCTCTGCCTTCAGCTGGAATTCTAAGAACAGACTGGGAGAGCCACCAGAAGGCCTGGACTTAGGTAGGGGAGGCAGAGGCTGTGGCCATGGGTTATAGGAGCTCTCATCCTTCCCCCCGTCTTCTCTCCGTTCCCCCTACCTGCTCTTTGCTCAAGCTGTTTCCCTTGCCTGAAGCATCCTGTCCTCCACCCTTTTCTTCAAGGGCTATCTAAATCCTATGGATTCTTCCGAGCTGTGCTCCTATTAGGGTTCTCACAGTGTACTCTGTAGTTACTCCTCCAGGCAGCCCTCCTTGACTGCACCCATGCCAGCAGTTTTTCCTCTTTCTTCTTCCTGTTTGTGCAGTGCACGTACCCTCCGTCCCTTGTTTCCAAGGGAGTGCAGGCGTCAGGAGTGAGGAGTCAAAGAGTGAGCTCTGGGGTCTGAATGTCTCGGTGCAAGTAGCCGTGCTGCCTGCTTAATCAGCAAGGGACCCAAAACAGACAGTGCCCTCCACTAAGGTGTGAGCAGAGTGTAAGAAAGTGAATAATGCAGGTCTCGGGGCTGGAGACAGTGGGCAGCACTCGGTGAGACCTGGAAAGAGCCACCCACGTGAGGTCTGACCCTCAGCAGAGCAGCAACTTGGCAGAAAGAACACCAGGGAAGTACCCTGCTCCCTCTCATCTCCCACACTCCCTTTCCCTATAGGGTCTCGTTGCCCAGACCCAGCCTGGAGCCAGAGCCTGGAGCCCATTGGAACCTCCTAGGCAATAGGGAAGAGTGGAGAGAAGAAGGAGAGGGAGGGACAGGGGGACAGACTTCAGCACCCAATCTGCATGCCTCAGTGTCTATAAATGACATGTCCTACCTCATGGAGGTGGTGTAAGGGTGGCAGGAGTTAAAAAAAGGAAAAGTGCTTAGAATTGTGCAGGGCCCATGATTTCAGCTATTACTCATTAGTATTCTTTCAGGGTGTTTTACTGTGTTGGTCTGGGAGTTTCCTGTTGTAAATGACAGCCCTAACTCAGATGAGTTTAAACCACAGTGGCTGTAAGATGCAACTTGGTTCAGCTCCCTGTCACCAGCATCCTCTCTCAGGCCCCTCAGAGGCAACACAGCCTCCTGCAGCTTCTGGAACGCCCTCCCTCTCATTGGCCAGATCCAGGTCTGGGCCGGTCACTAAGCTTGAGGGTTGGAATGTGCTGATTGGCTCTCTAGGTCACCGTATTCTATGCTGCAGTCAAATGCAGACAAGGGGAATAAAAGCTCCAGTGGCCTTAAAACAGGAGGAGGGAGAACATTCTTTGCTAAGTCAGTACTATTTTGAGTGCCTGCTATGTCCCAAGTGCAGTTTTAGGTATTGGGGATACAGATGTGAACAAAAGTGGCAAAAATCCACACCCTCGAAGAACTGGCATTCAGGTGGAGGGCACCCCGGAGAAATAGACATGTATAACAGTTATCAGAGGGGGCAGGTGCTACTGGAAAGGACAGATATTTTGATTTCAACCAGCAAAGATGACATCTGAGTAAAGATCTGTAAGAGGTAAGGAAGGGGCTGTGAAGGTATCTGGATGAGGCTCCAATCAGCAGGTGCAAAGGCCCTGGGGTGGGGTTGTGCCTGGCATGTTGGAGGAATGGCTGGAGGAGACCACATGGCTGGAGCCAAGGGAATGAAGGAGGCAAGACGGTGACCAGATCAGAGAGGTGGTGGGGCAGACTGTGTGGGATCTTGTAAGATGTTTGAAGGGCTTTGGGGTTTTAGTCTTTGACAGCTCCTTGCTGGAGGAAGACGGGTTCCTGCTTTTGTTTTAATAGGATCCTTCTGGTTGTTGGAGGGAAGCAAGTGAGCTGGAAGCAGGGAGACCAGTTAGGAGGCTGCTGTTAATATCCAGGCAGGATTATCCTACCGCTGGACCGTGTGCCTCCCATGTTGGAGGACTCCAATTAACATTTGTAGAGGAAATGAAGAAAGAAATCGGCTTTCTGGACCACCTGGGTCTGTTGCCAGGCTCCGGCCACAACACACAGGGCATAGCTGGACACCCCACCACTTCCGCTGGCCTGCCTGTCATGGGAGTTTCCTGTATCACCAACCCTCTGTTCTGGCTCTGGCCACTTCCTCCTGTCACCATCTCAGCTGGCTGGTCATTTTCAGACTTCTCTGTTTCCACGTTAGACTTGGGAATCCTCAGACAGGCCTGAGTGAGGTCCTAGGTGTTTGTTCACAGCTGTGGTGTGTGACACTCAGTGCATCAGGCACCCTGAGACCTGTTCTTCTCTACAGATAAATCCAGAAGTATGATGTTTCTGAATTCGTGAGACATTAGATGTTTACAGAGTTGTCTTCCTGGGCCACAGAGCATTTGCCAATGTCTATGAGAAGACTGAGGTTGAAAAGGAGTCAGGTGGACCTTGGAAGAGCTGGCGAGAGTGACAGGTGTTAGCTGTGGTGCGGACAGAATGTTGGTCAGCTAGTGCATAATTCACCGGATACTCTATTGCTTCAGCCACTTTGAATATTTTACCAAGAAGGAAAAAAATGGAGGCAGAATCTCTTGTGTCATTTTTAATTGATTTCTTCAGCATCCGGAGAGAGGCTGGCACAAGGCCAGGAGAAGTCTGAGCCAGGGGAATTCATCAAAAATCGACCCACTGATGACTTGATCTGATGAAATAATTAGCTCCTGTTACTCTCCAGCTTCTGGGGCCAGAGATTTGACTTCCTTCCAGAGGAAGCACATCCTGGCTAGTGGGTGACAGCTGCTGGGAACGGGGGTGCTTTTGAACCAACATAGGAGCCAAGAACAGAGTCCAGCTGACCCTGTCCCCTGGCTCATCCCCACCTGGCCCAGGGCTCCCAATTCAAGTCGCATCTCCCAGCCATCTGCACCTTTGCATCACAGGCCCAGAACCAAAAAGGCCTTCGGAGGGCAGCTGGCTTCATTTGGCAAATGAGGAAATTGAGGCTGGACAGCCCTTAGGAACTCACTCAAAGGTCTGCTTCTAGGGACTTCTGGTTGAACAAGCCAAATCTAGCCAGACTGGGTTAGAAGACCTGCTCTGCCTCTTACATCCATCTCCCTATGGTCATGGGAAAGTGATTTTAAGTCTCTGGGCCTCAGCTGCCTCGTGCATAAAGTGGGTGGTTGTGAACAGGGAGATGAAAGGACTCCCGCCAACTCCCAGAGCAGAGGCTGCAGCCTCGCAGGCTCGCAGTGAGCATTTGCTGTGATTTAAGAGGGTTGCTGTTTGTAGGGCATCCCTTGGAAATTCTCTCCCACATTTTATCACTCCCTGTCTGTCTATCGGAGGAAACATGAATATGCGTCTTCGTGAGTGGGTTGTGCACCCCCAGTTCCACGTGCAGAGCATCCCATGGCTGGGGCCGTCTCCTTCCCAGCTCCCTCACAGCCTCCCGTTAGCACCAGCAGAACTTCTCGGGGTAGTGCTAATGTGCTTTGACTCCTTTCAACACCTGCTAATCTCCCTTGAAAAAAGGGAAAGAGAGAGTGTGAGCGCAGAACCAGCTAGCTTGGGCTCCGAGCCCAGGAAACGGTTTGAATTGAGTTCCACTGTTGCCTCTTTCTTTGACTTTCATTTGTGCAGTTAGCTCCAAGGGAAAGGGATGCCTGTCTCCCATTTATCTCTGGATAGAAAGTTGTCTTTTTCCAAAATAGGCATTTGTGTTTTTATTTTACAAGGAGGCCATTTAAAGAAGCATATGAAGCAAATTATCATTGAAGGGCTGGGCAGATAACAGCAGAAATCAGGACTATAATACTTGCGTGGAAGGAGGTGGGAAACCTATTTCGTGGCGAGGAGCAGTCAGGTTCAGAGTTCAAACCCAGTCCTCTCTCTGAGTGGTGCGAGGAAAGTGATTAAGCCTCCTCAGTTTTCTCAACTGTAAAATGGAGCTGTACAGGGTGTCCCAGAAGCCACCCTAAAGTTGCCATACTTTGGGAAAATAGGACATTATAGCTCAGTATGCCTTTATTCACAAAATATTCATTATGAAATCTTACGAAGAGGTGGCCAAGGCATAGAGAACATTTTGTGCATATCCTATAAAAGTTTTAATGAATATTTTGCGAATAAAGGTGCATTGAGCTATAATTTCCCTTTTTCCCTCTGTACTATGGGTTTGAGATAACTTCTGGGACTCTCTGTAGCACCTGCGGGAGAGGGTTGTTGTGGAGACTGACGGAGATCCTGCAAGAATGCCTGACGCCAGGACACAGCCACGATGACGGTGACAACAGTCTAATGATGGTTTAACTGTGGACTGTGTGTTCAATTAGTACCATGTTCCAGGTTCCAGGCTCAGCACTCTATTAACACATTGATCCTTCACTCCCATTTTATAGATGAGGAAACTGAGGCACAAAGATGTTGAGCTTCTATCCAAGCGTCACTCAGCAAGTAGCCCCAGAGTCCATGCCCTTAACCATCACTCAGGGGGCACAACACAGGTTTCCAGTAGACTCTCACCATCACAGGTGTGTATTTTAGCAGAGAGAGGCTGAGAAGGAAGTCAGCGTCTGCCCTCTGGTCCCGGGAACCTCGTGGATCTCACATCAGGCTCTTCTACATCACATGCACCCCAGTTCCCCTGATACTGGAACTGTCACCTCAGCTCAATGCACAGATGTCCAATCTGAGGCCACCCAGGAGGGAGGCCCTGTGTAGAGCTTGCTTCCCACTCCCAAGGGAGGTGCCGGAGGAAAACGTACTGTCCTGGGCAGCCCAATCTAGGGACTCTGTGAGGTCCCTGAGTGAGGTAGCTGGGCGTGGTGGCAAGTGGAGGCACTATTTTCCAAGGTCAGGTTAAGGGAGCAAACGAGGAATGGTGCAGCTCCAGAAACCAGCAGCAATAGGAAACCTGGCTGTCCCTGGACTTTGGGGGGCAAGAGGAGGGCAGGGGAACCCAGGACTGGGGGGAGGCTAGAGCTAGGAGGGGTCCCCAGCAGGAGCTCTGGCCACACACAGACAAGGGCACCGAGGAGCCAGGGCATGCCGGGGGGGAGAACAAAGACGCTAGTCCCCACTCCTCCATGCCCCCCACCTCTCAGCCAGAGACAGAGGTCGGCTCCCCAGGGCACGAAGGAGGGCACAGATGGAGCAGGGAACCCTTCCCTGGCCTTTTCAACCACGGCACTGCCCAGAGACCCCAGAGTGGCCTGTTCCTCTTCGGTGGCCCATAGAGGGTGGCTGGGGTGTGAGGGGGAAGCGGGGAGACCCTTCAGGCAGTTGTTGCAATCCCTGTCCCGACCCCCTGTAGAGCCTGGAGCCCTTGCTGAGTCCCTGAGCTGTGACTTTGGGGTAGTGGCCAGGGTTTCCCATAGATGTCAGGGACAAACAGACCCCTTCAAGGTCACAGTGACACAGTCCAACCCCAAGACACTTAATTTCCTCCCGACATGTCTGCAGGCTCTTGTGCTCTCTTGTTTTAAATAAATGAGACCAAAAGTCTATATCTGGACAGGACTTGAAGGCTCATTTCCTCAAGAAGTAATAAAATGACTGCAGCGAGCAGAGAGCGGGCTGAGATCAGAGCTAAGTTTTGCGGTCCCCGCCTCCCCTCACCCGCCTTTGCTCATGACCCCGTCTGACCTGGGGCCAGGTGATCCTGAGGTCACAGCCACAGGGACAGTGCTTCCGCCTGCACTCTCTAGCTCTTAATACTCTCTTTCATCATTTGATTTATTCTGAAATTTAAAACGAGAATAATCTTTGTTACAGGTTCCATAGACAAGGGTCTTTCACACATCCCCATTAGACTGAGCTCTTACAGCGTCCCTGTCACCCCAGTTTGTTCACGGGGAGACAGTTCCTCACTGCCTTGCTCACGGGAAAACTGAGCTAGTGAATGGAGGGTCTGGGACTGAAACACGAGAGTTCAGGCCCGGTGTTTGCCACACACACCCCGGAGATCTCTAGCTGCTGAGGAGCGGGCAGCACCCTGCTCACCTCTGCACCCACAGTGCTGCCTGCACGAAAGAACCAGAAGTGTTCACTCCTTCATTTGGGCTGCTGTTGGGGCCGTTTGTCTGTTGCACTGGGCGTACTGGGACAGGCTGGTTACCTGACTAGCCTTGAACTGCCAGCTGCACATCAGAGACTCAACCAGATCCAAAGGAGGCATTCTGTCTACAGACATGGTTTCGCAGAAGGCTTTCCAGCCGGTCTACTGACTGAGCAAATTGTTAATACTTTCCTAACTTGAGCCAAGTTTGGTATCCCTCTGCCGTAGCCACCCCCATTCAAAGACACTCTTCCTGCCCGTGTGGCCCTAACACACATCCTTACGCAGGAACGAGCAATCAGGCGGCTTTGACATAAACACTGACCTGATTCTCTCCCTCCTCCTCCAGGTCGGGAGTGAATAGGAAGAGACTCCTGCCTCCCGAGAGCAGCCCCAGATTGGCCAGGAGAGAAGATGGCCCTGGCCAGCCTCCGGCTCTGCCTGCTTTCTGCCGCAGTCTTCTCGTTGCTGGACGGGAGCGCAGCCTTCCTGCCACACCACCGCCTGAAAGGCAGGTTTCAGAGGGATCGCAGAAACATCCGCCCCAACATCATCCTGGTGCTGACGGACGACCAGGATGTGGAGCTGGGTAAGCACCCCGCCCCCCGACCAGCGGGACACCTTAGGGCCCCCAGAGGCACCTGGGCCCACAGCGCAGGGTCACCAGCCTGGGGCCAAGGCTTCTGATACGGGTGGTTGTGTAGACACTTGGAGTTTACTTCTTGGGGGATTTAAGACACAGGAGTTGCCCACAAGTGTGGGTTTGCAGCCTGGCCCTCAAGGTCAGAGGTCACCAACCCTTTCCTTAATGCAGAACCATCCCGAGATTCCTCCATCATGTTAAGGAGAAGAGATGCAAAGACCAATCTCTTATTTTCTCCCAGTTTCTACCGAGCACCCACTGCATGCCTGGCAATTGTCTAGGGCCGGCACAACAGCCAGGGAGGAGAAAGGTAATGTCACAGAGGGACAGGGGCTCCAGTGAGAATAAAGCAAGCCACGCTCTGAATGGCGCTGGCACGCGGGAGCTGCTTCCTTGCTAGTGAGGAGGGGCTCTCGGGGGCGGTGAGCTCTGAGTTGAACAGAACAAAAGACACCAGCGTGTGTGTGTGTGTGTGTGTGTGTGTATACGTGTATGTGCATGGATTGTATGTGCACATGCTCATCTGTGACCCCCTGAGCTTCTTCCCCTCGGTGGGGCAGGCCTCTGGGAGAGCAAGTGCAGACAGGGACCCTCACCAAAGTTTAGTGCCATTTACATGAATGGCTGGTGTGACAGGAGGGCTCGTGTCACTGTGCCCAAGGCTCCTCCAGCACCTGGCCTCAGCACCTTCCCTTTGTTGCCCACACAAACCACCATGATGCATTCTTAGCTCTGGGTGTAAACTGTCCCCTGATTCCTTTCCTCGCCTTAGCAAGACCCTGTCTCTGAATTTGCAGACTTTTCTCACCACGTTTTCCTTAGTACTAGGAGGAGACTCCATAAAGGAGGCCCCCAGGAGTGGAACAGAGTCAGTCTCCACAGGACCTCTCTGTTCCCTGGGCCAAACTCCACTTCCCATTTCTGGACCCCCTTTGGGGTGGGGGCCTCTCTCAACATCAACTTTTTTTCTCCCCATCTTGTGTCTTGTCCTTGGATTTACTGATTTTATGGGTTCCATTTCCCATGTTAAACCTGAGCACCAGCTCTGTCCTATAGAAATATGATCACCCCAAATGCAAATGAGATATTACTTTTCAACGTTTTAAAAAGTAATATACTCAATTTGCTATCATCTCAACATGTAATCAATATAAAACTCATTTGGCAGATATTTTATATTTTTTATATTATTTATGAAATTGGCATGTATTTTACACTTAGCGCACATCTCAGTTAGAGATGCTTAGACCAGCTACCTTTCAGGGGCTTAGTGGCCACTTAATGACTAGTGAATGCTGTGTTGGGCAGCTCACAGCCTTGTGTATTTTCCTCCTATAAATTAGATTTCCTTCTCCTAAACATACTATGGTGTATGGTAAAAATCTAGGGAAAAAAACATTCTTTTTGTTTGTTTCTTTGTTTGTTTAGCAGATCCAGGCCCAGCCCCAGAGCATGTGGCCAGTGCCCTAACCACTGAGATATAGGTGCCCAGCCGGGAAAAACATTCTAGTTAGAGCATCTAAGCAGAACATTCTTTGTATAGCGTGTGCAAAGGCCCTGAGGTGGGACTGAGAAGGCAGATATGGCTGGAGCCTGGTCAAGGGAGTTAGAACATGAGAGTGGAGGGACACTGGGGAAGCCAGTCCTAGAGGCTCTTGTGGGTTGTGCTAGGGGCTGCTAGTTACTGATCAGGTGAGGGATGGGTCCTTAGCCTCTGTCCACTATCAAAGGACAACAGAACATTGTTGGAGGTGACACACATCAAGTTTGACTAGGTAAGCCTTTGCAACCTGAATCAGTCCTTTAGCTACCAAGTCGCTCCTTGCAAAGCTTGGTATTAATGATCTCAAGCATAGATTTTTCTTAGGGAGCTTATCAGCACAAAGGGAATTGGCAGCCGGGAAGCAATAAGCGCTGAGAGCTTTCATCAACAGTTTGACACATGTGATACCTGTCTCCTGGCGGCATTCAGAATGCACCTCATTTGATGACTGTGGAGAGTCTGTAGACCTCGGCCATAAGGGTGTGAGTTTTGTTTGTGGCAGAATTATGCAGAGGGGACTCACAGGCAGCATCGGGACCTCGGGGCCCTTTGATCTCACCTCATGCAGCCCCTTGCTGCTGTGTCAGTTGTATTTACGCTTGGAATTTGTGATGCGCTGGACATTCATTCATCCAGGCAGCAGGGGGTTATGAAGCACCTGCCTGGGCTGTGTCCTGTGCAAGGGGCCAGAGATCTTAGGGAGGATGGTTCCAGGTGGAAAGAACAGGAGAGTCAGAGATACGTGGTGGGTTGGGGCAGAAAGAGCACAAGGGAGTAGAGGGAGACATGGCCAGGGAGCTGACAGGGGCCATCCTGAGGGGCCTTGTGGCTGTGGGAGGGTTCTGAGTATTATTCTTAGTGAAACCAGCACGGATGAGGGGGCCCTAAGCAGAGGAAGGCCATAACCCCACTTAGGTTCCAACAGGACCCCATGGTGCTTATGATGGAATTAGATTGCAGGGAACAAGGGCAAGAAAAGGGGAGCACCAGAAGGCCAGTGCAGGGACAGGGCAGCTGATGACGGAAGCTCAGACCAGGCAGTGAGACGTGATCCCACTTGGTAGGTGTTTGGGACATAAACCCATGGATAGGTTGGATGTCAGGGTTAAGGAAAAGAGAAGAACCAAGAGCAACTTCCAGATTTGGGACCCGAACCAGTGAGTGAGGGAGTGAAAACCTACTTTGAGTAATGATACACTGTTGCTGCAGTAACACAACCTGAAAAGCCTCATGTCAGAATCTGATTATAATTTGTCATCTGTGACTCTTAAATCAAGCCAGCAGAATATTCGAATGTAAGGAAGGAGTGACGGGTATGATGTGGACTCAGGAGAAAGGAGACCAAAGAGACAGACCATGGCTGACTTAAAATACACAGATCCATTCTGTCTCCTTTACATATGGAAAAACTGAGGCACAAAGAAGCCGCTTGTCCGAGGTCACGCAGCTTGAATGTGGCTAAACAGGATTTTAATCTCAGGCTTTTCATACTGCTCTGCTTAACCACATGCCTGGGATGGACATCGAGTTGTTTCTGGATTTGTTTCTGGATTGTTGCTGTGTTCGTTAGTTAGTTTTTCACTAGCATAGGTACAGTTGCTGAGAATATATACACCTGTCTTTGCACACACAGCAAGTATTTCTGAAAGGCAAATTCCAAGAAGTGGGTTGGTGGGTTTCGAGCCCCTGATGTTCAGAGGCACCTGCCAGCTTCCACCCAATAGCTCCGAACAGCACAGACCAGTTCCTGCTCGTCTTGCCCTGCACGAAGGAGCCAGGCCTTCCCCCGCGGCAGCGCCGGCTTATGAAGGAGGCCGAGCTTCTTGCAGGAGGTGAGGGATGGGAAGGTGGTAGAGGGGGTATGATGGGCTTTTTATAAACCACTAGACAGACCCAGATCAATAATGCATGTTCCAAAAAAGCCCAATACATTATCTCACAGTCTGCTACAACTGGCAAGCAGAGGGTGGTCCTAAAAAATTTATCATCTGCTATTTTCTGCTCATCCGTGCAGCAGTTCTGACAGTTCTCTGGGCTGGAGACTTCTTTACTGAGATAATCCCAGGATCCCTTCCAGTCCCAGGGCGGAGCACAGCCGTCCATCCTAATCAGGGTCCAGTTGGGAGGCCTGGTGCTGGACACAGTTTCCTGATTGCAGGGGTGGGGGTGGGGGCTGCACCATGCATAATCCATGTCCCTTTCCCTGCATGCATTTGGCTCCAAGTTGTCATTTGGATGTGTCAAATGCTCAGGGGAACTGGCTCCAGGGGTATGCTAGTTGGTAAGTGACCTAAATAATCAATACACTTTGAAGGCAAATGGGAGAATCTCTTGTGTTCAGATGACCTTTGGAGACCATCAGGCTCCTGGCTGGCCGTCCTGTCCAGGAGGGGGAGAGGGAGAGAAGCACATGGGAGCCCCAGTCTTGTTTGCATGATGGCCTTTGTTCAGGAAGGCCCTGAAACCAGTGGACTCTGCTGAGGTTTACTGGTGAATTCAATCCAGACAAACCTCTGATGAGCCTCTGGGACTCGGCTCTGAGACAACAAGAGGAGTAAGGCGTGTTTCTGGCCTGCAGCAAGAAGATTTTTATAACATCCCAATTCTGATCTTTCATCACTTGAGACTTTCTTTAACTGGGCTGACTTTGGGGTGGGGGGGTTCCTATTTTTTTTTTTTTTTTAATCTCATCTTAGAAAGGACTTTTGAACCTTAAATATGCTTTTAAAAGGAAGCTTTAAATCCTGACTGTAAATGAAAAACCCGTCCTCATTGCCTTCGATAAAGGGTCACTGCCAAACCAGGTGCAATGGAACTGAGCAGAGTTTTTAAATTTCAGCAACATGCCACCTCCCACGGGGCTCCTATGTGTTTGTTATAAGAAGAATGATGGGTGGCCTTAAGAAAAGGGTTAATGGCAAAAGTCGTTCTACCTGAGGCTTTCTCCCCATCCACTCAGTGGAGTAGAGATTGGAAAGGGAACAACTTACTCAAGTGTGACTCCTGGGCTTTTACTGTTGGAGACCCCCTTACGTGGCTGCCACGTGACACTGGTTCTCGTGTCAGAGGCTAAGGATATAGCCAGTCCCTAAACCCAGGATACCAGGGATGGGTTCCCCACTGCTTATTGGTCTGAGCAGCCACAATGTGTAAAAATAAAGTGCCTTTTAGAGAACATCTGAGAGGCCGGGCACGATGGCTCACGCCTATAATCCCAATACTCTGGGAGGCCAAGGAAGGTGGATTGTTTGAGCTCAGGAGTTCAAGACCAGCCTTAGCAAGAGCAAGACCCTGTCTCTAAAGACCGTTGTGACAGGCACCTACAGTCCTAGCTAATCAGGAGGCTGAGGTAAAAGGATCACTTGAGCCCAAGAATTTGAGGTTGCTGTCAGCTGTGATGCCACAGCACTCTACCGAGGGCAACAAAGCAAGACTCTGTCTCAAAAAAACAAAAAAAGGGGAGGGGCAGTGCCTGTGGCTCAAAGGGGTAGGGCGCCGGCCCCATATACTGGAGCTGGCGGGTTCAAACCCAGCCCCGGCCAAAAACTGCAAAAAAAAGAAAAGAGAACATCTGAGAATGTCACATTTCAAGTGTGTATTCCCCACAACCAGATGAGTGGTGGACTGAATGTTCACATTTCAAAAGAATTCTTTGCCTTCCGGGACATCTTTCAATGAAACTGTTCCCAGTAAAGATGCAAGATGACAGCTACCTCACCAGACAGCTGGGTTCAAATCCTCACTCCGCTACTGACTGTGTGGCCTTGGGAAAGTTACTTAACCTCTCCGTGCCTCAGTTACCTACAAAATGGAGATGGTGATCGTTAAGTTTAGCTTCCTTTAGTGCAGGCTGGATCCATACCACAGCCTGCTGTTTGTCTATACCCATTTATAAAAGCAATTTTGAGCCAGGCGCTGTGGCTCACGCCTACAATCCCAGCACTCTGGGTGGCCAAGGGGGGAGGATCACTTGAGTTCAGGAGTTTGAGACCAGCTTGAAAAAGAGCGAGATTCCATCTCTACAAAAAATAGAAAACTTAGCAAGGCATGGTAGTAGGTACCTATAGTCCCAGCTACCTGGGAGCCTATGGCAGGAGGATCTCTTGAGCCCAGGAGTTTGCTGTGAACTGTGATGATGCCACTGTACTCTAGCCTGGGTGACAGAGCAAGACTCTGTCTCAAAAAAAAAAAAAAAAAAAAAAAGTGATTTTGAAAATTTAAATTTCTCATCACACTGAACAGCAGCGTTACTATAGGTCTCCCCCCACCAGACACGGTGACATGAGCCTGCTGGCCATACTCACTTGGGGTGAGCTGGCTGGGCACAGGGCCACACTCTGCCAGGGATGGGATCCAGGCATGCTGACGTCCCAGTTTTAACTGACACTTGTCAACTCTGTCTGCCATGGGTGGTCTTCCGCCATTCCTACATGTCTGGTAAACACATTTGCACCATCGTGGCTGGCAAAAGGCAGTCAAGGGGTGGTGCTGGGAGCCTGCAAAAATGTATGGGAACAAGTGTCCCATTGGATATAAAAAACATGTGTCATAACTGCTGTCAGTCTGGATCCTCTCAGTTCCAAGTAACAGAAACCCAACTGAAGCACGCTTAAGGAAATACAAAAATGAATGTATTAGACTCATGTAAATAAAAAGTCCAAGTATATTTTGAGCTTCAGATGTAGTTGGATCCAGGAGCTTCATCTCTGGACATCACCTGTCTTTTCCCTGATCTCAGCTTGCTTCCAAGTTAGCTCGTGCTTGGGCCAGCTCTCCATGTGACACTCCTGGCATAATAGACCTATATTAATCCTATAATATAGGGTCATCCCTGTAGAAAGATAGCTTCTCTCTCCAATCAGAGTCCTCATCTGATAACTCTGGGACATCTAGTCAACTATGGACCATTCAAGAGGGTGGAACACTACAGTTGGCCAGATTCATGTGCACGTTCCTGGAGCCAGAGATGGGGCCAACCTCATTTGAACCATGAGAACTGGGAGTGGGGCAGAGTCTTTCCCTAAAGGAAAATTCAAGAGCTGGTGTGAGAAGAAAGAACAGCTGGTGTACGGTTCAGTCAGAGCAACACTCCCAGCACCTTTGTCTCGGGAGAAGTGTGCTCTACCTGTGGCCTAGACGCATTGATTTATTGGGAGGTCCAACAGCAAACAAAATAGAGCTTACATTCTAGTGTAAGTGTCAATAAACAAGGCATATAAAATCCATGGTCCATAAGGTGGTGAAAAGTGGTTAGGAGAATCCAGCAGGGCAGAGGGAACGAGCCAGAGATGGGTGGGGAGAAAAACCATCATGATTTTATTCAGGGTGGCCTCAGTGTGCAGGGGAAATCCAAGCAGAGGAGGTAAGGAAGCCAGCTAAGGGGGTCCCTAGGGAGACCTTTCATCATAGAGGGAACGGGGCCTGAAGCCGCAGGCGGAGCACAGTGGCCGAGCAGTGTGAACTCACAGGGAGGGCAAGGGCTGAGGGGTCACGGGGCTCTGCTGGGTGGGTGCGGCATACAGGGGAAGGACTTTGGTGTTCTGACCGAGACAGACCCCAGTGGAGGGCATTGAGCAGAGGAGGGATGTCATCTACTTTATATCCTAATACGACCCTTCTGGCGACTAGATGGAGAATAGTAAGGGCAGGGTGTCCGATATGGAGTCTACTTCAACAGTCCAGGGGCGAGGTGAGTCCCGTGAGGAGTCTACTGCAGTGGTCCAGGCACAACCTGACAATAGCTCAGTCCCGAGTGAGGAAAAGTCAGGTGCACGTGTTCCGAAGGTAGAACTGATGCTCTGTGCTGACGATCTGACGTGGGGTGGGAGAGAAGAGTGACTCCAGGGTTTTGGCCTGAGAAGCTATAAGGTTGGATTTTCTATTTAGAGATGGAGAACGCTATGGCTGGAAGCTCAGTTCTGGACCTGGGAGGTTGCAGATGCCCGTGAAAAGGCTAGGATCTACATCAGAGACAGAAGTTTGGGGAGAGAAGCTGGGCCCAGATGGGCCTGGAGTAGGGGAGGGTGGGAATTGTGTCCTGGTTTGTGCTTTCCTGGATCTGAGACCCTCACCAGATCCTCAGAGGGGTCTGTGGTCCCGAAAGGTGCAGAAACCCAGCGAGGAGAGCTGCCCTGTGGGAGAGGCAGGCTTTAGAAAGAAAGGCCTGGCAGGAGTCTGGCCAGTTCTGTGCTTTCCACTTTCCATCTGTGAACACAAGGAAACCGCACCCTTTGCTGCAGACTGATATCCAGGAGATCAACTCTAAGCTGCAGGCTCAAGTGCTCCACAGGGGCCAAATGGCGCGAAGCCCACGTGGCATGCCCAGATTCCAGACACCTAAAATGTTGGGCAACTCCCAACTCAGCTGCTCTGAGGTCCCACCTCCTGCAGTTCCTGCCTCTCTCTCTAGAGTAAGGAAAACATGTGGATGCAGGTTGTCTTAAGAAGAGAGGCTCATTTGAACCCACCCTGGTGTTCAACTTGCCAAGCACATTCCTGTAGGACTTTTTTTTTTTTTTTTTAATTCATCAACACTTGGGAAATCACTTGAATGCTGGATGCACATCAGATCAGATTTGGTTCCATGTAAAAGAAAAGTAACAGTGGTTCAAACAAGATAAATTTTTGCTTCTTGCTCACATAAAATCATCTGGAGATTGGCAGTCCAAGATAGGCTTGGTGGCTTCAAGGTTACAGGGGATCCAACCCTTCTCTGCTTTTCTGTTCTTTCATATTTACTGCAAGGCTTCCATCTTCATGTTTACCTTGTGGTTCAGAATGGCTGCTGGGGCTCCAGCTATTATAACCACATTCCAGGGAGGAGGAAGCAGAAGGGCAAAAAAGATGGACCTTCATGTTGAGTCAGACCCCTTTAAGAACCTCATCTCAGATGTAACATGGACAAAACTTATTTGCTCAGCCACATGATGTCAGCAAGAATCATGGCGCACACATAAATTTAGTTTCAAGGAGGGTTTAACTATTTTTCGCTAAAATATGAGCAAGTATGAGGAAACACTGGGGACAGTGCAGTGCCCCAAGGCCAGTTAGTAACAATAGGGTCATCTGTTCTCTAAGACCAAGGTTGAGGGAAGTAAGTAGAACCTGGAGCTAGAGCTGTCACCCTCTTGACACCACCAAGAGGAAGGTGGAAGAATCCATGCCCTCACCTCAGTTTCCTTTCTCACTGATTTCTTGCCAGCGCCCCTGTTGGCTGTACCCAGCCCATGGCCAGAGGGTCAGCGTGCTTGTTGATAGCCCACCAGACCAGCCCGTGGATCTGGAAGGCCAAAGGGGGTGATCACTTGGCATTTAGCCACAGGACACTCTGGGAAATGTTGCATTGAAAAATAAAATCAGGGCTCAGCGCCTGTAGCTCAGTGGCTAGGACGCCAGCCGCATGCACCGGGGCTGGTGGGTTCAAACCCAGCCAGGGCCTGCTGGACAAAATGACAATAACAAAGAAAACATCCAGGCATTGTGGCAGGTGCCTGTAGTCCCAGTTACTGGGAGGCTGAGGCAAGAGAATCGCTTAAGCCTAAGAGTTTGAGGTTGCAGTGAGTTGTGAGGCCATGGCACTCTACCAGGGGCAATATAATGAGACTGTCTCAAAAATAAAATCAGAGAAAAGGGGGAGATGGATAATGGTGATCAACCTGGGGTCTCAGCCACATCAGAGGTCAGGAGAAAGTCCCCAGCCACGTGCCCTCTAACCGTAGGTGGTATGGTTATGTGGACAGACACCAGTTGAGGTCTGTACAAGGTGACATTCACATGGACACACGAGGAAGGGACACTGCAGGCAGAAGCACAGGAAGTGCAAGAGTCCTGTGGCAGGAACAGGTTTGCCTGACACTTTGAGAAGGGCCGCAGGACCTGGGAGGGAAGGGGAGCAGCTGCAGGGGTACAGGGCTGTGTGCAGGGTCTGGATTTGATCTGATTGTAAGGCTGATGGAAGGTCCCTAAACTATTCTGAGCAGGTCAGGTCTGCCTGACTCACCTTCAAAGCCTCACCCTGTCTGTGAAGAGCGGGTGGCCCAGGGACAAGAGCGAAGCAGGAAGACCAGCCGGTGGCTGCATGGTCCAGGCAGGAGATGCTGGCAGCACTGAGCAAGGCTGAGCGCGACAGAGGGAGAGACGTGCATAGATCCTGGTTCTGTCTGGAAGGTCAGCAGGGCTCATTCTTGGATCGCAAGTAGGCGGGGAAGGAAGGAGAATTGAGGTCGACTCCTGGGTTTTGGCTGAGCTGTTGGCAAATGGTGGTGCCATTCACAGAGACAGAAGGAGGAGCCGGTGTCAGGCTTAGGGTCGACATTAAGCTGCTTTCCAAACATTCCCCATCAGGACAGCATCTCTGTGTAGTCCCTTCTAAAAAGCAAGAACAATACGGAGAAGCCCTGCCTGGATAAATAAATATCCACTGCCAAGGGCAGCACATCGTAGAATTCCAAGTTAGAGGAAAGTTTCTGGGTGGAGCTTCTCAGAGAGAATATGGCCAATGACTACTGATCTCCATTCAATACTCCCAAGCTGAGCCCCGCCCCCATGAGTGGCCACATCAGAATTTTCTCCCAGAAGCTTCTGGAGAAAGCAAAGGGGAAAGGGGTCTATCTGACTGCTTGATGTGTATTCCTAGGATCCCAGTAGGGTCCCGCTGACATCCACCTAATTGATTTGGGGGCCATGAACCAATTTTCAGCCTTGGCTTTTTTTTTTAGCTGAAACCAGCAATAACCTTTGACTTTGTTTTGATATTCAAGAGTCAGGAATGGTTCGCCTTTGCACCTGTCTGAGAAGCGGGTCCCAGGAATCCCGTGTGGTTATTCTGGACTGAGTTACAAGCACAGCAAGAGTTGCCACTAGCAGCACTCAGCATGTTAGGGTCCCCGCTGTCCATATGTGGCTGCCGATTGCAGCTGTTTGTCCCCCAGGCTTTCTCTCGCCCGGCTGCTGGGGACAGAGCTATCCTGGGGCAGTTGGTCAGGTCTGATAGGGCCCAGCCTGCTATGGCTGTTAAACAGGTGTCAGTGTGGAAACAGCAGGCAGCTCACAAGCTGATCCTGTGGCACTGAGGACTTTCCAGGGCCACTCATGGACTAGATGAGGGCTTCTGAGTAAATTCCAGCATGGTGGGTGGACACCAGTGGCTGGCAGACAGTGAGGGACACAGGTGCTTCCCACCTGTGGCCTGAGCCAAGGCCCTTTATCCCCTGCCTGTCCAAGTACCTGTACCCAGTCCCACAGCCTCCCTTCCTCACTGACACTCTGGACCACCAGCAGGGTGTTATCTTTGCAAATTTGTTTATCTGGTCCCTTCACCTGGAACAGAATCAGGGCCAGGCAGGTATTGCAGAGGGGGAGACGGTATGGCAGAAGCCCTGGCGAACTCCAGCAGGCTTCCCAAAGGGGCCCTCACTGCTCAGGTCCACCTGACCCTGGGCCCATGGAGGCCAGATCTTTGAATTTTTCCAGCGAAGTTAGAAAGCTGACTTAAAAACAAGCAAGCAGGCTCAGCGCTCATAGCACAGTGGTTATGGCACCAGCCACATACACCAAGGCTGGCAGGTTCGAACCCAGCTCGGGCCAGCTAAACAACAATGACAACAATAATAGAAAAAATAGCCAGGCATTGTGGCAGGTGCCTTGTAGTCCCAGCTACATGGGAGGCTGAGTCAAGAGAATCACTTAAGCCCAAGAGTTTGAGGTTGCTGTGAGCTGTGATGCCACAGCACTCTACCAAGGGTGACAAAGTGAGACTGTGTCTCAAAAAAAAAAGCAAGTAATTCATTCACCTTACTGACACTTCCAAGCTGACCTATATCAACCATGAATGCAGACAGGATTTATTCCAGAGAGGATCCGTTTGCAAACTGTGTTAGACTATATGTGGGAGCTAAATCATTGAAATGTGTAAAAGCTAACATGTATTAAGTGCTTTCTGTATGCCAAGCAGTGACCTAACAACTGTCTGTATATTATTCTCAATTAACATTCAGAACAACCCTGAGCAGGAGGCTCAGTAGACCAGGGTGCTGATGTCCGTATGATTGTTAAGTCACGTGGTCAATAGGATTTGGACTCAGGCCTTCTGCCCCTAGCGTCCTTCCTATCCTACTGGGTGTGGTGACACAGAGCATTGTCCTAGAGTTTCTTAGTCAAAAAAAAAAAAAAAAGCTGGGCATGGTGGCTCACTCCTGTAATCCCAGCACTTTGGGAGATGGAGGCATGTAGATTGCCTGAGCTCAGTAGTTCCAGACCAGCCTGAGCAACAGCGAGATCCTGTCTCTGCTGAAAAATAGAAAAACTAGCTGGATGTGACAGGTGCCTATAGTCCCAATTACCTGGGAGGCTAAGGCAGGAGGATCTCTTGAGCCCAGGAGTTTGAGGTTGCTGTGAGCTATGAGGCCACAGCACTCTACCTGGAACAACAAGAATGAGACTTTGTCTCAAAAAAACAAACAAACAAACAAAAAAACCCTTTTACTAAAGTTATCTATGAGCTATAATTTTACCAAAAAAACTGAAGCCCAAGCCAGTGATTTAAGACAGCTCACACTTCATTCTCTGGTCTCAATCCCAAAGTCTAAAGAGGAGAAAAGCCCTGGTTGTTCAGTGTAGAACCAAAGTGCGTATATGTGTGTATGGTACACACCCACAGCCACATTCAGAAGCTGAGCCCTTTTGACATACAAAGTTAAACAACAGAGGAATCACTCAGGAAGGATGGGGCTGGAGCGGGCATTTCATGCCACTTCCATCTTCAGCCTTCCCCCATGACGGTGGCCCCAAGCTCCTGCTGTTCAATGGAAGAGGAGAAAGCACAGTCCGGGAACCCGCAGGAGCAGGTACAAGGACAATGAGGCAGGTGACATGTGGCCAAAGCAGAAAGTGACCTATGTTTCTGGGCCATGTGCCTTCTTCCCCTTAAATGCCAGGGCCTGCACCACAGAGGGTGGCAGACAGGCCTATAGGCTTATTCAGGGAGGCCAGGTATAAAATCCTGCTTTCCTCCCATTTTTCTAGAAACCTCTGGCCCTCTTAGTTCCATTTCTTTTTTTTTTTTTTTTTTTTTTTTTTAAATTTATTGTTGGGGATTCATCGAGGGTATAAGAAACCAGGTTACACTGATTGCATTTGTTAGGTAAAGACCCTCTTACAATCATGTCTTGCCCCCAAAAGGTGTGGCACACACCAAGACCCCACCCCCTTGCTCCTTCTCTCTCTCTGCTCTTCCTTTCTTAGTTCCTTTTTTTTTTTTTTTTTTTGCAGTTTTTGGCTGGGGCCAGGTTTGAACCCACCACCTCTGGTGTATGGGGCCGATACCCTACTCCTTTGAGCCACAGGTGCTGCCCACTCAGTTCTATTTCTAATGGACGTGTAGATCCGAGATATATCCCACCTCCTTCTTAATTCCACAGTAGAGAAACAGCAGCATGTAGGTCTGATAAATGACCAGGGACACCTACTTGAGTAATGAGGCTCACCGTGGGGTCCACAGTGACCCAGAGAGCCCAGGCCCCTTGCCTAAGGGTGGCTGCGTTCCAGTGCCAGCCTCGTCCCAGCACAGGCTAATCACACGAGATGGGAACGTGTGTCAGTGTAGACAGATTTCCTGATTATTTGTGTCAGGAAAAGCCAGGGATAGAAATTTTTTAGGAAAATCCAGAGCCAACTTCTCCATTAGGCCCAGTAGGTACAGGGCCAGGGACCCCATGATACTTTTAGGGGCTCATGAAAATGTCTTAAGTCCTTTTAAAATCAAAAGAAAAGATAAACTTTAAGCTTGAAGAAAATGTTTTGCTATAGGATATTAATACACTCATCTCCGTGCCAACACAGCCATGAAGTCTAATTTTCAATATTTTTTATAAAGGAAGAGGCCTGTGAAAGTAAAGACACCAAGTGCCCATAAAAGTTATAACACAGCACCAGAAAAAAAAGTCCTCTTTTTAAAAATATGGGCAAGTAATTGCATTCTTTATGTAGTGGAAAGACATAACTAAACACTTCTGTGGGCAGGTCCAGCCTGTGGGCCTTCTGATTGCGACGTCTGTTTAGTATTCAAAAGCAGCCACAGTCTGCAGAGAGAGAGCAAGAGAGGGTCCTTGCCCACAGGCCTTCACTAGAACATTCCGTGCTATATTATCTGTTCCCCAGATACAAGGCATAGGTGAGAAGGCCACAAACCTTCTGTTTCTAGTCGTTTCTCCTTTCTTCCCACACCTCCAAAGTATTTAAAATCACATGAGTGAAACTGTCTTACTTTGAAACATACAAATGATTCAAAGCACAGATAGCCCTTTACTACCTACCCACCACCTACACCACACACCCCAGAGGCACCATCTGAACTTGTGTGTCCCCTGAGGACATTTTCTCTTCATTGACTCACACAGACATGCCAAGAAGAGTAAAAAGCTAGAAGGAAGGGGGCAGAGTGGTTCTAGTTGTTCTGTGTGGTTCAACACAGTCCAGAGAAAATCCCACTGAGGAGGCAATATTTGCAGAGAGCTGAATGCAATGAGGGATTGAGTCTATGGCAGGGGAGCAGCACGTGCAAAGGTCCTGAGACAGGTTCATGCATGGTATGCTTGGGGAACAGCCAGGAACTCAACATGGCTGGATCTCAGAGAGCAAGGTAGGAACTGTGCTTGGGGAGAGTGAACGTCCAGATCTCTCAGGGCCCTGGTGGGCCAGATGGAAGACTGTAGCTTTCGCTCTAAGCAAGACAGGATGACACTGAAAGAGTTCAAGCAAAGGAATCTGATGATTTGACTTAACATTTTCAAAGAAGAGCTTCCGCCACCAAGTAGAGAACAGCATAGGGGAAAAGAGTATGCTGAAGACAACTTAGCAGTCTACTGCACCAGTCCAAGCAACTGGCTAGATACAGATTTAAGTCAAAGAAGGCCCTGCTTATACTGACTCCAGCTTTACTTTTCTCCCATCCAAGTCTTCCTCCCATTACTTTCCCAGGGTGGGGAGGGGGGCTGCCTTCATAGATCCTGATTATTTACCCAGCATTTTAAGGAAACAGATATAAGGAGGCATCATCTCATTTGTGATGAATCAAAACCACCCAAGTCGGGGGCTGTAGGAGTTTGTCTTGGAGGGGCACAGATGCATCAGGACAGAAAGCAGATATAAACCACGTAAGCCTTGGCAATGGCAAAAAAGGAAAAGAAAAAAATTGGTAATATTTTAAATCTAGAACGTCCTTGGCACCTGCTAAGTCCCTGTAGGTAGCAGTTGCTCTGACTCAGACCTTTAGAAGAGCAAATTAATTCAGCATTTTCCAAAGTGCATTTCCTGTGACACTGGGAATGCAGGAGGGGGTCTTCTGTGACAGGTCAGCAAATATTGTTTTTGTCACTTATGGACTTTACTGTGCACCAGAACATAGGTGACTCACACATTAAATCTATAATCCCACATACTAGTCACCTGGATTGAGAATAAACGGCTTTTAAAAATGCACTTTAAAGGAAACATCAACAAGTAACTGGATAGGTGGCCCAGTGAGAGGCCCCCAGAGCATGAATGGGTGGGCAGCTGAGTGTCGTGGGGGAAACACTGGCAGTCCTGTCGCTGGGGCCCTGGCATGTAAGTCCCATCAGTCAAGGGAGGGGGGGGGACCTCCCCAGCCCATCAGCGTCACAGACAGAGGTGTCAGGGTGATCTCAACCCTAGCCCAGCACAGTGGGGAGATTTGGTCACGGAAAAAAACCAGGTCTGTTTTTGTCTGCAAGGGCCCAGATTTATGTTGGACGAGATACGCTTTGCTTGGCTGGCCCACCTTCACATACAATGTTGAAAACCAGCCTTTTTATTTCTGTGTGGCCACGTCTTCCAGGTCCTCCCTCCCATCCGAGCTGTCTGCCTGCATTAGGGCACGGGCTGGGCGAGGGGATTAAGTCATATGTTTTTGCCTTGGAAGACGTAGGTTTAGAGAGCCTCCTCACCATGGCAGTTTTAATAAAGCAGGTTACTGTCCCCAAGGGGAGGCTTACCAGGGAGCTGCTTAGGCACAGGCACTGCTGTCATTCCAGGCCTCTGTTCTGTCGGACTTTGACAGTGGGTTGACACAGCTCACCTTCAGCTGGCCTGTCCAGGAAGGGCACGTGCACGAGCCTTCACACACAGGTGCAGGTGCAGGATGGGTGAGGATGGGGGGGAGACCGATGTACTGTTTGAGCCTTTTAAAAATAAGAAGCAGTTCGCTTTTTGCCAGTGCAGCGTCCAGGGCTTTCAACTGGCGGCCAGCTTTTGTCCTTTCTGCGGTCTCTGGAGACCAAGAAAGGTTGAGTTCTCACTACCTGCTTCTTCGTCCTTTCACCTCCGTGTCTGTGAATGGGCCGGGGGTGGTGGCAGAGGGTGGATCACACCTGGAGACCCCTGGATTCTGCATTCAGGGCATGAGCGCCTGCTGTGTGGCAGGCACAGGGCTAGGCTTTGGGCTGGAGCTGTGAAGCCTGGGAGACAACAAACAGGATAAATACATAAGTGTGTAACCATATACAGCATGTCAGATGATAAGTTGCAAATGTCAAATAAGGAAGGGGATATGAAATCTCCTTTCATAGGGAAGTAAAACTTCGGCTGTGGGGGCCAGCGAAGGCTGCTCCAGGAAGGGAATTTTCAAATACAGACAAGATGGAATCAGGGCACTGGCTATGCGCTGTGAGGAAAGATGTTCTGGGCAGAAGGAACAGCATGGCAGTGGGACCATGGCTGGCAAGTCTGAGGACAGAGAGTGGGCGGGAGGGGACAGGGTCCCACAGCATCCTGTGGACAAACAACCAGAAGGACCTGGGCTTCTCCGGGTGAGTGGGAGCCACAGAGTGTCCAGGAGAGGAAAGAGGCTGGCTGGACCCAGGGAATAAATGGTCCGAGTCCATTCAGAAAGCAAAGACCTAATTTTGAGAAGAGAAGATGATGGCCTGGCCCATGGAGGAGGTGACAGGGTCCAACAGAGGATGAGAAAACAGGCTTTGCTGACGGGTTAGATACGGAAACCGAGAGATAGGAGCAAGGAACTGCCAAGATGATTGCCCAAGATATTGCCTAAGTAACCAGAGAAATGGGGAACGGCTTTGGGGAAGCGACCTCAGGAACTCAAGGTGCCAGGTGACGTCACTAGCTGGACAGTTCCAAGCCAGCAATTGCCAAATTCCACCTGTTCCCTCAACTTTTCTACCACTTCTACAATATATAGGTACGACTGGATTACTATTCACTTTTTTAAAATCAACTGTAATTGTTTTTCTTAAAAGAACAGGATTTCCACTAACCTAAGAGAGACACTGACCCCAAGTAGAAGGAAGCTAGCGCATGCAGTTAAAGCTGACCCATTGCCGCCGCCTGCCTGGAGCTCAAGAGTGGGTGAAAGGTCATCACCCTGGGGATGTGATACTCTCTCCTCAAGTTTATCAGAAGACATGAAAGGCACTGGCATCCCTGGCATTTGGTGATGTAACCCTGTGCTGATAACGTCACCTTTGGGTCACCAAGGGCCAGTTATGAGCCTGACTGAAGAAGCCAAGAGTCAACCAAGGGCATAGGGACCTCTACACACTACCTAAGGACACTGTCACCATGTGGAACATTTCATGAACATGAAACTCAGCACCCCACCTCTGCCATTGGACAAGTCCAAGTCTGAGTCCTCACCATAGCCCCTTCCCAGCTCTGCAGCCCTGATCAGTCATTCAACTCCCAAGCTCAGTCCCATGTTCTGGGTATCATGAGCCCAGCGATACACATTCAGCCAGTGGCAGTCACCACTGTTATTACAACGATTATCACTGACATATAACACTTTCCTCTACCTCAGGAATAAGAAAGAGCCATCTCAGCTACTTAGATGAGGGGCCAGGCAGGTAATGTGAGTGAGGGAAGTTGGTGTAAGACTGCAGGGAGCACTGGGGAGTGTGGCAAACTAGAGATCACATATTCTGTTTAAACACCATTTAAAAAGTCAAATTTTTTCAATCCATTGTACAAAATGCGCACGGGCACACACACCAGTATGGGCACAAATCAGTTTGGGCCCCTGAATTGAATGCAAACCCAATAGTGTATTTTATTTGTTAATTTAATAGGTATTTGCTAAGTACCTATTATGTGCCAGAGTTAGGAAAACAATAATGAACATAGAAGGCTGAATCCCTGCCTTCATGGATCTGTTCCAGGCAACATGCAAATGGGTAAAATTGAAATGAGTTTGATGTCTGAGGAAGGTAACTGTCAACTCCCAGTGGACAGAAGGGAAGCAGGATGCAGAGGGCAGGATGTTGGTGGACGGCAGTACCAGGGAAGGCCTCTCTAGGAAGGTGTCATCTGACCATGAACTAAAGAAGCCAAACGGGGAGTCATGTGATCTGAAGAATGAGAGTGTCCCAAGTGGGGGATAAGGTGGGATGGCTAAGACAGAGGCCAGGAAGTGGCACTGTGGCCAGTGCTTAATCCTGGGACCTCAAGGGCATGACCTTGATGTCTTGACTGGTGCTAAAACTTCAAGGTGAAGGGAGCTGACTGGTGAGCAGAAAGCCTGCCTGGGATCCCAAGGGCCCAGTTTCCCAGGAATAACTGGTGAGACCCCTAGGGCTCTGACAGACACTGGGACTGCTGGAACAATACCAGACTCACTTCACAGGTTCAGCTGAGTCAGTGCCAGCTGGTCAAAGGAGGCCTCACAGAGCCCACTTCCTCCAGCCCCTCCAGAGGGAGACTTCACACCTGGTGGAAACCCTATAATTACCTACCAGTTACAGCTGGGACATCTGGGGATGTCTTGGGAGGTATGTGGCCTCAATGACAGGTGTTCTGGCAGCTCTGGGGCCTAAGAATTCCTGTTCAGTTCATAACACAAAACAGGTTCTTTCTTCTACCTGCCACAGGTGACCTTGGCCAGGAGGCTCAGGAAACCCACCTGGTTCCAGGGGAGTCCCTTATAAAACCTCCTCAGTGCTGGGCTCCCAAGGGCAGGTTCCATTTCATTCAGCCATTCAGCAGGTTTTTACAAAGTACCCATTATATACCCCTCTGAGGGAGCAGCCCCTGTGTCACCCATAACCGTCAATCCAGACAAGAGGCAGATCATCAACATGAAAACTAGTAAACAAGATCACTTCAGGAGGAGATAAATGGCATGGTAGGAGGTGACCTGGTGGCATGCCCGCAGATGGGAAGATCAGCCAGCAGATCCAGATGATGGGCTTTGCCAGTCAAAGCAAAGTCTCAGGAAGAGAATCCCAGCCAGAGGCAATAGCAAGTGCAAAGATCCTGGGGCAGGAATGAACTTGGCACATTTGAGAAACAATGAGATGGCCAATGTAGGCAAACCCATGTGAGCAAGATGAGCGGGAAGGAATAAGGGCAGTGAGTGGGGAAGGTCATGATGGGCATGTAAGCCCCAGAAAGGAATTTGGGGTTTATTCTGAATGCAGTTGGAAACTTCTGAATGATTTTAAGCATTGGAAAGATATGATCTTTGTTTGCCTCTGGGAAGCTGTAGCTGTTTCCGCCCCTATTTAACAGAAAGATAGGATGAAAGGGCCATGTAAATCTCTTTCCTCTTGCCCTTAGGGACAGGAGGCTGAGGGGAGATGAGTTATTTTCACTCTCAGGGGGTTGCCTAGTGATTGGGATCACAGTTCTCCAGCAAGAACCTCAATGCCTGGTAGACGCTGTATTGGTTTCATGCTGCTGCTCAGACAAATAACTACAAACTGGGTGGCTTAAACTGAGGAATTTGAGGCCAGGCATGGTGGCTCATGCTTGTCATCGTGGCACTCTGGGAGGCCGAGGCAGGTGGATTGCCTGAGCTTAGGAGTTTGAGACCAGCCTCATCAAGAGCAAGATCCCGTCTCTAATATAGATGGGCATTGTGGTGAGTGCCTGTAGTCTCAGCTACTGGGGAGGCTGAGGCAAGAGATTACTTGAGCCTAAAAGTTGGAGGTTGCTGTGAGCTATGATGATGCCACAGCATTCTACACAGGGCGACAGAACAAGACTGTCTCAAAAAAAACTGAAATTTATTCTCCTGGCTTTGGCGACTGGAAGTTCAAAATCAAGGTGTCAGTTTATTCGAAGCTCTAGAGGAGAATCCTTCCTGTCCTCTGCTGGCTCCAGGGGGCTTCAAGGGTTCACTGGTTTGAAGACACATCACTCCAGTCCCTGCCTCCACCTCCATGTGGCTGTCCCCACTGTGTCTGTCTTCTCCCCTTCTGTCTCCTATATAGACACTTGTCACTGGATTTAGAGCCTACCCAGGTAATCCAGAATGCTCTTACTTCACAATCCTTAATTATGTCTGTAAAGACTCTCTTTCCAAGTAAGTTCACATTCACAGATTCCAAAAGTCAGGACATGTTCCTATCTTGAGGGGAAGGCACCATTCAACCCCCTACAAACCTTAAGCATAGAAGGAAAAGGGAAAAATCTGACGAAGTCAGAAAGGATTTCCATGGCACACAATGGCTTATCCACTCTTCACACATTTTTTGAGTACCTACTGTGTGTCACACATTATGGCAGTGCCAGGGACTCAGCTTTGAATGAGGTATGTGGCCTTGGCAGTCCTGGACCGAGGCCTGCACATTGTCCGGCTCCACTGGTGTTTATGTCCCTCCATCCTCAGTTCCTTCCTCTGCTTCCAGCTTCCTTCAGAAACAAGCATAGGCCTGAAGGCAAACAGGCTACCCCGTGCAGGTAATTCAATCTTAATGACCAGCTGTTGTGCTCAAGAGAACCAGGAGCCAGAGTGATCCCAGAAGCCCCTAGGAGGGTGCCATGGTGCAGGGGTCCTCAAACTGCAGCCCGCGGGCCACATGAGACGCTGTGATTTGTATTTGTTCCCGTTTTGTTTTTTTATTTCAAAATAAGGTATGTAGAGTGTGCATAGGAATTTGTTCATAGTTTTTTGTTTGTTTGTTTGTTTTTAAACTATAATCCGGCCCTCCAACGGTGTGAGGAACAGTGAACTAGCCCCCTGTTTAAAAGTTTGAGGACCTCTGGGGGGGGGTGGAGAGTGGCTTCCATGCTGAAGACCAGCTGTGGACAACAGAGGTGAGAGTGGTTTAGGCTGATGGCAGAGCATTTCAGCTGGGGCGCACTCAGGGTCTGGCATGACCAGATTTCTGCAAGAGTGAACAATTCTCGGTAAAGTTCCAAACAAAACAAAGTATAAGCTTCTCCCAGTTTATGTGGTGGTTGCTTTAAAAAAAAAAAAAAAAAAAAAAAAGTCGTGTGCATTAATACCTTGCAAAAAAGACATTCTGTTTATATGTGACCCAGGGTAAGATTTAGGCAGAGATCGTTTGTGGGCAGGTTTTTACCTACGTGTTCAGTGAGATGAGGGGCTGGGATTCTTCCCGAGCGTGCAGGATCATCCCACACCGAGTGGCGGCCTCTGTCCCCAAATGCCACTGGCGCCCCCTCCCCCACGGCTCCTCCCCCGGGGTCCTGAGGCACAGCCCTCCCCGTGGGGCGTCCAGCCCGGTCTCACCTCCCCCTTCCCCCTTCCCCTCTCCCCCACGGCTCCTCCCTGGGTCTCCGGGCCTCCAGCAGGGTCTCAGGGCCTCCTGCCGGGTCTCACCTCCCCCTCCCCCACGGCTCCTCCCTGGGTCTCTGGGCCTCCTGCCTGGTCTCACCTCCCCCTCCCCCACGGCTCCTCCCCGGTCCCGGGTCTCCTGCCGGGTCTCACCTCCCCCTCCCCCACGGCTCCTCCCCGGGTCCCGGGCCTCCTGCCTGGTCTCACCTCCCCTCCCCCACAGCTCCTCCCAGGGTCTCACCTTCC
>CAUYPK010066701.1:0-34655 GCA_963574355.1 Loris lydekkerianus | reverse complement strand
AATTCATAATTGCTAAGTCATGGAAGAAGCCCAAGTGCCCATCGACCCACGAATGGACTAGCAAATTGTGGTATGTGTATACCATGAAATATTATGTAGTCTTAAAGAAAGATAGAGACTTTACCTCTTTCATGTTTACATGGATGGAGCTGGAACATATTCTTCTTAGCAAAGTATCTTAAGAATGGAAGAAAAAGTATCCAATGTACTCAGCCCTACTATGAAGCCAATTTATAGCTTTCATATGAAGGCTATAACCCAACTATAGCACAAGAATATGGGGAAAGGGCCAAGGGAGGGGAAGAGAGGGGGGAAGTCAGGGTGGAGGGAGGGTAATGGGTGGGGCCACATCTACAGTGCATCTTAGAATGGGTACAGGCAAAACCTGCTAAATGCAGAATACAAATGTCTACATACAATAACTAAGAAAATGCCATGAAGGCTACATTGAACAGTTTAATGAGAATATTTCAGATTGTATATGAAACCAGCACACTGTACCACTTAATTGCACAAATGTACACAGCTATGATTTAACAATAAAAAAAAAATAATAAATAAATAAATAAATAAATGTTTATACCACTAAAAAAAAAAGTTCTGAGTAGGGAATTAAGACATATGAACAACTATCAAGCACCTCACTGAGGCAGCCTGCAGAATGAAGAGAAAGGATCAGAGAAAAACTGAGACAAGCAGTCAGACACCTCTTTGTCAGCTAATTCGTTCCTCCCTATTACGATGTACGGGGTGGATATAAAGTTCGTGTGCAACTTAAATTAGTTTAACATAATAAAACTGCACACAGACTTTATGTCCACCTTGTTGTTAGGTATCGAATGCACTTAAATAAATTTAATTTTCTCTCTATATACTTAATTTCTCACTACAACTCTATGGGGAACATACAATTATTACACTCATTTTGGAGAGAGAAAACTACGTACAGACTAAAAAACACAGCCAAGGTCACAGCCTGATGGCCAGGAAGTGGCAAATCCACGTCCCTGACCCATGTGGTCTGGCTTTAGTCTGTGTTCTCAGCCACAACAGTACTCTGCTCCTTATTTATTTAACAAGTTCAATCCACCAACATTTTTAGGCACTCACTATATCCTAACATGTACTAATCCTCAGGTGAATAAATTAGAATTAACACTATAAAAGGAAATATGTAAACAATTATCTTATTTAGGACTTTCCTAAAGATAAGCATAATCTGGGATTTAAAAGAAATTATTCATTATAAAGTATTCAGCATACATTTCAATGTTTCATAATGAACAAATTATAGAGAAATGACTACGCTGTTAAATACTATAAATCCTGCCTATAGGATTTAGGAGGAAATGGAACTTATGACCTGAAATCAGCAGGGAAAGGGGAAGATAATCTCTGTTTTAAATGGCAACAGAATGACAGATCTTGCCATGGAAGTGTATAGAATTCTTCACAGAAATGGCAAAGGCTTGAACGGTATCTGTTCTTTTCTATCCACAATAAAAATAGCCCAAAATAAGGACTTCTCTAACCTGAATATTCTAAGATGAGAGCAATCCATTTTTGTATAGAGTTATCTATGATAAAAAAAAAAATAAACCAAAACAAGATAGTCAGGGTATTCTTTTTCCCTGAATATTTAACAGAGTATTGGCCATAAGCCAGAAATTATGCTATTTTAAAAGCAACTTAAGTAATCTCTACAATTACCTAAGATAAAAGTACTATAATAATCTTAAATTTACAGATGAAGAATCTCAAGTTAAGAAAGTTCACACAATGTACCAAGGTTGTTCCTGAGAAAGCAAGGATTCAACCCAGGCAGAATGACCCTGAGCTGCACTGCTCATGGCTGGACGGTGGCACGTGGATCACTCTACTCCCTCCATCTATAGCACTTCCTGCAAATATCCTCTTACACTCACCCACCTCCTTCTTTCTTCTTCTCTGTCCTGAGCACTTCACTGCTCTTTCTGCTTAGACTCTTGCTTACCCACTGTCCACCTGCTTTCCAACATGAGCCTGAAGCTCCTGATAGCATTTATAGGTTTCTGTTTATCAAGTTGGTCTTTTAACTATAAAGATTAGGTCTTTCTCAAAGCAAATCCCTCACTGACACCTATCAGCATAACTTCTAGTTATGTGAGCTTTCATTTTTATAAAGGACAAATACTATAACTTCTATTTCTTTAGTTTTATTTCCTCCATATGCAGGACCTCAAATGAACCAAGGAGAGTAGTCTAAATTTTACGCCTTGGAATAACCATGAAAGGAAAAGCTAGGCCTCTGCTAAAGTATCAATTAGTACAGGGTTTCTCAAACTTACATGTACTCTAGAATCACCAGGAAGGCTTATTAAAACACAAACTTCTGAGCCTACCCTTAGTGCCTCTCACTCACCAGGTAAGGCTGGGTGAGCCTAAGTGTCTGGCTCCCTAATAAGATCTCAGGTGGTACTGATGCTGCTCATCTGGAGAGCACACTTTTGAAAACCAGGGAACCAGTACACTGGTGTGAAGGTGCACACATCACTTCATTCCAGTTTACAGTATATCTACCTTGGGAAACTCTAGGTGTTGTACATTTTTAAATGAACTGAGGTCCACAGCGGCACCAGAAGTAGTAAAACTTGGTTCCATCTGACAAAGGGAAAGGAAAGGCAAATAAGAAAACTGAGTATTAGGTATTTTTGTTTGTTTAAATATAATGGTAACTTAAAATTATTTCATATATTATAATTCATTATTACTATTTTAACATCTATGGAATATATGCATACTACATTCTCTTCAAAATACATGCGAGATGTGACTAGATAATGATTATTTTAGAGCACAGAGAGACCAAAAGGCTCTGAAGACTGCCTGGATCTGCTCTATGATGAAACTGAATAGCAATCCAGCTACCAAGCACTGAAACTCAAAGCAGAGCACTAGCAGAGATACCATTCATTATTCTGTACTGTGTTAGTTATCAAGTAAATTAGTAATTATGAAATGTATTACCTGAACATTATTAAAATACTCCATTTCCTTAAGGGATACATTTAGTAGAAAATAGAATAGTATGAAAATAAAAATTTCCCCTTTATAACCTAGCCATCTTGAATAACCACCTGACTCAGTCCAACATCAGGAGCTGTCGGAAGGAGACAACCATTTGTGCACCCATCTTATGTGTAAGTAGTGTTCATGTTGATATATCCACTTAGGGAAGAGTGCTTCTATTCCTACACCTTTCCCCACTGACAAACACCATTGCTCCTCTAATTTTGATCTTTTCTTTCTCAACTACCTCCTTTTATTCACCTATTCATGGAACCAAAGCTTTTCCAAATCAAGACAAAACTCCCACCAAAACCTCTCTTAATTCTTTGCCACTTTCTAACCACCTCCCTCTCCTTAATTTCTTTTCCATCACTTGCTTTCTGAAAAACTACTAAGTAATCTCTTCCTATACCTTTCTTCCTCAAACACGTTCTCCTAATTCTTCTTCATCCCCCCGACCCCTCTTTGTTAGCCTTGCTCCTTACTGCTGATGGTACATGGTTCTTCCCTTGGCCCTCTTCTCTCTAACCACTTCCCATTAGCAAGCACCTCAGCTCCCATGGCTAACAGATACCTAATCCACACCTATGGGAATTCATGTCCAAGCTCTAGTGTTTTTCCACCTTTTTTATCTCTTGGCACACTTGAACCTATAGTCAAATTTCCACAGCACACTTAAATTTTGTTGATCAAAAAATAAAAAAGAGTAAGAGAAAGAATTTAATGTGCTTTGAACATCCTTTGAAAATAATTTAATTAATGAACTTTAAAAATTTTTGTGGCCCACCTAAGATCTTCTCATAGCACACCAGTGGGCAGGGCACACTGGTTTAAATTACTGTACTATAAAAATCAGTTTAAAATCACTGTACTATACCAAATGTATATACCACAGTTTTAAAATCACTGTACTATACCAAATGTATATACCACAGTTTAAAGTCACTGTACTATACCAAATGTATATACCACAGTTTAAAGTCACTGTACTATACCAAATGTATATACCACAGTTTAAAGTCACTGTACTATACCGAACGTATATACCACAGTTTAAAATCACTATACTATACCGAACGTATGTACCACAGTTTAAAATCACTGTACTATACCGAACGTATACACCACAGTTTAAAATCACTGTACTATACCGAACGTATACACCACAGTTTAAAATCACTGTACTATACCGAACGTATACACCACAGTTTAAAATCACTGTACTATACCAAACGTATACACCACAGTTTAAAATCACCGTACTATACCAAACGTATATACCACAGTTTAAAATCACTGTACTATACCAAATGTATATACCACAGTTTAAAATCACTGTACTATACCAAATGTATAGAACACATACTTCTACCAGACTTTCCAACAGGCACTTCATTCTTAAGCTGCCTCAAATAGAATGTATTATATTCTTGCAAATATCTACTCCTCTTTTTTGTCTTTTTTATTTTGGTAAGACAACTACCTACCATGTCAATAAGCCAGATGCCTGAAAATCTTATATATACTGTCTGTTTAATTCCCAGTATAGCCTCAGCCCAAACAACAGTACGCAGTACAAATATTCATTGGCTAAATAAATTCTCAACCACTCAATACTACATATTTTTCTTCAACAAGTACATTTAGTTGGGGATAAAGCACTTACAATTTGAATTCCAAACATCTAACTTAAGTATCCTCTCTTCTTCTGCCTTAGTTCAGGCCCTCATTATCTTTATCTTGAATTATTCCAATAATTTTCTTATTCCCACTATCTTAACTACTTTCCCTCTATCTCTGATTTTCTCTATACAACTAGTGGAGAAGCTTTCAACAATGCGATTCCTGTTCTTTGTGCTCCAGACTGCCTCAAAGAGAAAGTCAGGACATGTTAGTCTATTAATGTTTCCCATGACCTGCCCCTCCCCCCCTTCCACAGAGACTTTTCTCATGAGCCTCCATTCTTTGCCTCTACTGTTCAGGAATGCTCTGTAACTTTCAGTTCCCTACACTGGCCAGAGCATCTATGCCAAGTCCATGCTGGCAGTGTCTTTACCCCTAAATCCCCCAGTATATACTTCTATATATGTAATGTCTTCTACAAGGTCTTATTGTCACTCTCGCCAGAGGCAGAACAGATAACTCCTTTTCTGCCCTCACTATATCCTATGCAGAATCCAAGTAGCCTTCATGTATTTGGCATGCTTATTTACATGAGTGTCTTTTTGTACTAGGCTATAAATTCCTTGAGGGCCAATGTCATAACTTACATACCTGTGATATACCTGTAAGTATTCTATATTTGGTAACTGAATTAGTAAGGGGTATATACCAATCAAATCTTTCCAGAGAAACGAACAAAAGTCACATATACCTCCTTATTCGAAAGATTCACTGAGGTAGAAGGCAAAGGTTCTACTGTATTTCCAGGACATACAGCCATTTGACTTACTGCATCTTTATTTCTAAAAGAAAAAAAGCATCAACCTATCATATCATAATTGTATTATTTTCATTTTCTTACTTAAAGAGTAAAGAACATTATTAGAGAAAATTCTCTTAACTTCCCAAAATCTAGAACTACAGCACTTACATATTTATAAATGCTTTGTTTTCATTCAAAAGAACAGAGAGTAAAAATGCCAATAAATATTTGGTAAACCAGCAACAGAAAATGCTCACCTGATAAAAATTATTTTTACTCTAGAAGGGGCACATTTAATGATCGATGAAGCATTCTGATGACTTCTTCCATATAAAATTTGACCATTTATCTGTGAGAAATTAGTATGTTAGTTGAGCCTGAAATTATAATTCTACAATTATCATCCTATCTAGCTAATAAAGACACATTTGCCCTTCTTTTAAAGTATCGTATGTATTTTCATCCCCAGAGCATGAGCCTGATTTTTAATGGTAAATTTAAAAAGCTCATATTTATAGCCAACAGAAGTAAAGGGGTGCACCAAGTCTAATATCCACCAACTGCTGGCAAAGAGGCACGACATGGGCCACCTGTAAGAGAGCAGGCAAATCCCCAGGCAGGCAAGGTGCTTCCAGCACGTTCTGTACAAAGCAGGGTTCTGTGGAAACACCTGGCACCTGCAAAGGCCATCCTGGGAAGTCCCCTACTGTCATATTTCCCAATAGTCTCAAAACTCAAGGCCTGGAAATAGGCCACTGGGAGAAACAATACTGAGCAGATTCAGGGCTTAGTCAGCAGACTGTTTAAACAGCACAGTGCCCAGTGCAAACTGCCAGGTCAGCCATCTAGTTATTCAGCCTTCACTGGCTGAGCCTCCTGAGACTGTAGAGAAACATGCTCGACACGGGGAAGAGTGTAAAGGTAATATAAAGACACATGGATCCCAGCCTACAGGGAGCAAGGACAAATACTACGAACAAATAAAATTCTCAACAGTATAAAGTGTGGTCTGCAAATTTCCTTTGCTTGGTAAGCTGAATTATGGCTTTTGTTATTTAGCCTTAATCTTGACCTCACACCACCTCTTCACTTCGCCCCTATTACTTCACCCATTAGTGATTCAACTTCCAGAATGTCCAGTGACTCAGCCTCATTACTGGGGAATGACTGGTCACATGGCTTTTCAAAAACTAACAAAAAATACAGCAGAAAAAATAAATGATTTTGAAGTGTGACCCTTATGACTGTCCTGGAGCAAAAATTGTTTCTGGTGCTACACAATCAAGACCTTTTAATGGAAGTTAATGGGAACATGGGCTCTCCTTAGCAGAGATTTGGTCTAGAGCCAGATTTGTTGCAAAGCATTTATTTTATTAGGCAAGCAATTGTTTTTTCAGTCACCAGATGAGGTCTGGGTTATTTTCTAGAAACTCATGATTCTATGGCATTGAAGCAGCAAGAGTAAATTCAAAATTTGCCGCAAGAACTTCTTACCTCTAGAAGCTCATCCGCAATTTGCAACCGACCATCCTTTCCTGCCGCTCCATTTGGATCAATTCCCACGATAAAGACACTCATCCTGGATCGGTCTTTGTTCCCAGCGAGACTTAGACCCAAACCACTACGGCCTTTCTCCAGTTCAATCATATGTAGCTCACCTGTTAGGGTTCCATAACGCTCTCTGATACTTTCTTCAAACAACAACAAAAATATGATATATATTTAAAGTTAATTCATAGGCAAATGCTCTACTATTTAGTTCTATCTCTATAAGGGGCATTATTTCTATCAAAATGTAATCTTTGCCAGTTAAAATCTAAATAGACTGGTCACCCTTCCATTGACCTTTATTTCCTGGAATATACTCAAACTCTGAGGAATTTCTTTGCATTTAGGATACAGAGAGCATGGTGTCTGATTAATCAGTTCACCTTGAGGTGATAGGCCCAGGAGAAATAATTCATGTTTATAAACTCTCAAAAGGCTGTGATTAAACCAGAAACTAATGTTATGGTTTGCGGAGGAGAGCAGAACTGAGGCGTCCAGAATATTTGTGTTCACTGATCAGCGGGAGCTTTTCTCCTATAGGAAAATCCACACTGTATATCCCAGCAAGCTGGGCAGCTGCTGCTACACACTTCCAGAATGAAAATGAGTTTTCTTATTGCAAAGAACCAGAAGGATAGGATAAATTGATGTACCTGTCCCACTTCTGGGACACATGTCCTAAATAGATGAGAAAGACCACTTCCATCTCCCACACCACATTTTTAAAAAGGTGAAGGCTCTTATCTAGGCCTTTTCAATTTAAGAGGGTAAGGCCTCAGGCAAGTGGTTGCCCAGCAGCCAGTGAGTGTGCCACCTTGGAAGTACAGCCCACCACTATAGCTTGAAAGACTGATAATAAATTGTTATTTTAAGCCATTAAGTTTTGGGATGGCATGATAATAGAAAAAGCCTGAAACATTCCAGTTCACTTTTTCCTTGGAGTACATTCTGGCCACCATGACTAGATTAGCAGTACACTGAGAAAACACAAACTTTACAAATCATCTCTCAGGAAATGTTACCATCTGACTAATACCATACATTTTACATGCTAACAGTATCAGTTTCATAAATTGACATCTTCAGAATCCCAGAATTTAGCAGTATGACTTTTATACCCTGTACTTTTAAAAAGCATGTATTGTAGCATTTTGTTTCTTTTTGAGGTGTCTCAAAAAGAAGTATCATGATGTCAGTCTAGATCATAACAACCTCAGACTCCTGTATTCAAGCCATCCTCCTTCCTCAGCCTCCCAAGTAGCTGGGACTACAGGCATCTGCCATGGTGTCTGGCTAATTTTTCTATTGTTTTTTAGTAGGCACAGGGTCTCACTCTTTCTAAGGCTGGTCTTTAACTCCTGAGTTTAAGCCATACTCTTGGTTCAGATCTTCTAGAGCAGGCGTCCTCAAACTGCGGCCCGTGGGTCACATGAAGCAGTGTGAATTATATTTGTTCCCATTTTGTTTTTTACTTCAAAATAACATATGTGCAGTGTGCATAGGAATTTATTCATAGTTTTTTTTTTTTGCTTGTTTTGTTTTTAAACTATAGTCCGGCCCTCCAGCAGTCTGAGGCACAGTGAATTGGCCCCCTGTTTAAAAAGTTTGAGGATGCCTGTTCTAGAGTGTTAGGATTACAGGGATGAATCAAGGCACCTGGGGTACTCCAGTATTCTTTATGGAAATAATTAGGTTTTTAAAATAACTTTTTAAAACAATGATATTTATAATTTTCAACTAACTTTTTAACATTTCCCTACAAAATGTTTTTTTCCATAGAAAACAGAGATATCCCATTCATCCTATTAGCAGCTGACTTTGAATGATTTCTGTGCACTAGGCATTGTGCCTAACCGTCCCAGAACATCATCTAATTTAATGTTAGCAACTTGGGGGAAGAATTACAAATTAAAAAGAGAGAGAACCACCGGGATAAAACTTAGAAGCAGTTAAACAACTTAGTAAATGCCTAAATATTTGATTCCCACATTATCTTATGTTAACATCCTAGTACAGAAAATACCAGAAGTTCAAGGTGTAATATCAACAACAAACAGATTTTACAACAAAGAATCTGAAGCCCAGAAAGAATTTCTCAAGGTCACGGGGTAGCTGATCCAGTCCTAGGTTCCGAGGCAGTGGCCTTGTTAACTCTCACACATTAACAGGAATGCACATTTAAAGGAAAGAAACTACACTATTTCATGCTTCGGGAACGCATGCTGTCTTCATGTAAAACAAACAATATTTTTTTCCACACAGAATTGCGTTACATATCACAAAAATTGCAATGTATTTATCCATCCAGGGCATAGACTTGAAAAATCCAGAGCTAATTTAATACCTCTTATGATTAAGTACATAATAAGAAGACAACCTACTCCAGCTGTAACCGAACTCGTCCTCTTTCTCCACCTCTTCTGAGATGCTGCTTGAAGATGACTGTGCCTGGTCACTGCCCATTTCTGAAAATGCTGAAGCAGGGGGTGGGGGCACACTGCACAATGGAGCCTTCTCTGGCTCCGACTCTGACTGACTGGGCGTCTGTGGGAACAAGAAGAATGCAGTGGGTATGTGAGGTCGAAGGAAGAAAACGTCAAGGAAAAGAAAAAAAGTATAATATCAAAAACAAAGGCTGACTTCATTAATAGAATATATACAGGAAAGGTTTGAAAGGATTCAGGTGGTAAACATATGAAACACAATAGTATTGCAGCACAATCCATTAAGCTGCTGCTTGCTATTTTAACCAATAAATTATTCCATTTGAAGCCTTATATGACTTTAAAAAATTGCACAAACTTTCTCTTCTGGTAAAACATTTTCTATCAAAAGTTAGCAAAAATATACAGAGGTGTGGCCATGATTAAAAAATAAAATTAACAAAAAGTTGCTTTTAAAGCTTGTTAGAGAGACTCCATATAAAGAAATCTTTTATTGCTACCTGAATCCTCTCTCCAAATGATTCACTCAAAAAATCCATGAAAACAAGAATGCAGGCTTGCCTACCGGGGAGCCAGCTGGTCAACACAAAACACATAAACTCTGATCTCAGGGACACCACTGTCTCTCCCTGGCCAAGGTAGCTGGCAAGGTCAATTAGAAGATGTAGGCCAATACTTCAGCCAAAGCCAAAGAATAGAATACTTGTTTTCACCCAGGACCATAGGTCCTATGTCAAAAAACAAAACACAACAAACAAACAAAAAAAATCACTTGGTACTTGGTATCACCCAGATCTTATAGATTATTAAACAGAATGTTAGAGTTCGAAAGGATTTTAAGTCACTGAGTTCATTTTATTCATTTTGCAGATGAATAAAACCTTGTGAATCTCAGGCCATGAAAAGCAAAGGATTTTGTTCCAAATCACACATTGGAACTAGACTTCCTTTTGCTTAATTCTTAATCCAAAGCACTTTCCATACAATTTCCATAGTAAGATGGTACCTAACTCAATGGTTAGGACAACCCAGCTAAAGTTCTGATCTTTGTATGAAGCTGTCCCTGATGTCTTTAACCTATAGTTTTCCTACCTTTCCTTATTTTACTGTATTTTATTTTTTGGTTTTGTTTTTGTTTTTAGACAGGGTCTTCTCTATTGCCTGGGCTAGAGTACAGTGGTGTCATCACAGATCATTGCAACCTGGAACTAGGCTCAAACAATCCCCCTGCCTCAGCCTCCTGAGTAGCTAGCAGTACAGGCACAGGCCACCATGCCAAGTTTTGTTGTATTTTTGTTGTTGTTGTTGTTGTTGTTGTTGTTGTTGCAGTTTTTGGCCGGGGCTGGGTTTGAACCTGTCACCCCTGGCATATGGGGCCGGCGCCCTACTGCTTTTGAGCCACAGGCGCTGCCCTATGTTGTATTTTTTGGTAGAAAGAGTCTCACTCTTGCTCAGGCTGGTCTCAAACTCCTGACCTTAAGCAATTCTTTTGCCTCAGCTTCCCAAAGTGCTAGGATTACAGGCGTGAGACACTATGCCCAGCCTTATTTTCCATTTTTTCTGCATATAAACTCCTCTGACATAACTTATATTCACTTTCTTTAAAAACACGCCAAAGGCCAGGCATGCACAAATGCTTAGGAATTATCAGTTGGTGCCAAGAATCAGAATTTCACAAATTATATCTCACACTAAAAGTATTTGACAGTGAATGTGATTTTTCTTTGATGATCCCGAAAGCACTAAATTTTCTGGCAAAGCAGAGACCTGGTTGATAGAGACTTCAGGGCAATGGATTTTCAGGGTACAGAATCTACAGTATTAAAATGTTCAATTCACATACTACTGAACAAGCAGATAAAAGTTCTAGTGCAAATGAAATCCTTGGTATCTTCCTAAATGCTGTGCCAGAAAGCTTTTAAATTAATAATGTACAAATAAAAATGAACAAACATTAAAAAGGTCATTTGATCCAATCAAGTTTCATTAATCATAATAAAAAAGGGGAAGACAAGTATTTTACTTCAGAATTTTTCTGGTTAAAAAATATGTACTTCTCTTGTAACAACAGAAAATTCTAGTAAGTAGGAATTTAGTCCATTTTTTTAAAAGTAGAATAAAATCTAATTTAAATCTTCTATAATTTAACAAATCTACAGATGTACATTTTCTAGATCCTTCTGCTTAATTTTTCTGAGCTGTTATTTTCCTTAAGAATGATCAACACACACACTGGAAACTGGTTTTTTGTGTGTGTGTTGATCATTCTTAAGGAAAATAACAGCTCAGAAAAATAGCAAAGATTATTTAGCTTTCATTGGCACAAATGCAAAGTACACTTGAAATCACTCCACGCCACCCACATGTGCATGAGGCCCACCACATGTGTACAGCACCCAGGAACACACCCCCTGAAGAGAACGTCACACACAGACAAACCTTGAAGGGTGTGGGAGCAAAAGGGTTAGTTGGGGAACAATGGAAGATAATTCTACTTGAATTCTGTAATTCCTACAGTAAAAGAAAACATATTCCTTTACATATAGCATCTTTGGTTATCCATAGTACAATAACATAGAATCTAAAGAATATTCATAAAATATTTCCTGAAAGGAATTGTTGACAGCTTTTTTCCTTTTCATGATCAAATTATAGTATATAAGTTCTTGTAAATTTTTGTTTCAATTTTGGTTTTATAGTTTCATCAAAATACAAGAATATCCAAATATAGATTTATGAGCACTGAAACAGTTTCCTGATTCAGGCACTTACATGGATGTGCTTTATGAATATTCAACAGACTCCTGCATGTACATGCACACAATTATTTACAGAATGAATAACTCATGTAAGAGCTTTTATGACCACCTTGCACAAGTCAGCGTTCAAACTAATACAAGCCTTTAAAGAAGAAATTATATGTGAAAGTAGTTCATACATTTGGCCAACTAAATATCAGAAAATTTGAGTCACACCAAAACGCAGAAAGGCATTGGACTCATGATTCTCTCTTACTCTTCAGAAGGGCTATTCAATTTCAGGGATAAAAATGAATATTTTCTGGCAAGCAAATGTGCTTAAGAAAGGATTTGCATGCCCACTCCAAACACACAGTTTTTGTTTTTTTTTCTCTTTTTTTCCTGCCTAAATGTAGTAAATCGTGAACTGGGACAAAGGCACATAAGTTAACAAAGAACAAAACATTTGCAAAAGGCAATGGCAAGACAATGGGCATTATCCAACCTTGTCAGCGTTGAACTGTAGAGAGTCAGCAAATGGGTTAGTGCTGCTGAAGTTGTACTTAGGGTAAAGGTTGTGCGGCAAGGAAGGCAAAAGGGATTTCTAAAAGGAAACATAAGAGGCGCTGAGCGCAACATGTATTTAAAACAACTCAATTTTAAGAACAAAGTATTTACTGACTTTAAAAAATAAGTGAAAACAAGATCCTGTCAGATCTAGTAATCAAGGGCAACATCTTAAACAGTCTGGAACAAATCTTTAGTTGTCTCTAATGACCTGAATCTACATCTGGGTCTAAATTAGTCCACAAAACACACAGGAAACTAGTTTGTCACATTGATCCCAAATTGTTTTTATTTTCACTGAGTATCTTCATTCTCACCGACAGAGACACATACATTTTGCTAACTTTATATATTAATATATGCTTCATGCATATCAACACTTTTCAAAATTAAAACCACAAAAGTTTTTTTCATTTGCACTTAAAAGCTAATTATGTTTTTTTTTTTTTTTTTTTTTTTTTAAATACTCTTTCTGTTCCAGAATGCAAATTAAACATCTGTCTACTAGTTCATTGGTAACCTTCATTATTCTTTTGTTTCCCTGTAAGGAAACTTTTTCTACTTTGACTAAGGGGTGGGGGGAGCCTACAGCCTCAGGGGCACACGTGACCTTCTCAGGCAGGGTTCCTCAAACTTTTTAAACAGGGGGCCAGTTCACTGTTCCTCAGACCGTTGGAGGGCCGGACTATAGTTAAAAAAACAAAACAAAAACAAAAAACTAGGCACACTGCACATATCTTATTTTGAAGTAAAAAAAACAAACAAAACAGGAACAAAAACAATCACACCACCTCATGTGGCCCGAAGGCCCTAGTTTGAGGACCCCTGTACCCAGAGTATGACCTTTTGACTGATCCACATTTTACCAAACAGATCCTTTTGGTGAAGGAATTTGTTCTGCGAAGTTTGGATTCAGTTGCGGTGTGGGGGGGGGGCTACTTGGGGATCTGGGGGGCCATGTTTGGCTTTGAGGCTGCAGGTTCCTAGTGGGAGGAATTGTATTTTTTAATTTAAAAAAAGTAAAATCAATAATTTGTGAAGAAATAAATCTCTGTACAGTGGTGTTCTCTTTCTGCCCACTTTCTGTGGAGGTAGGAACATGGAGATCCATGTTTAAAAAAAGAAATTCTATAAAATTTCCCATATTATTGGGGAATTCATGAGGCTTTTGATAATACTTGAAGTCCCGCCTTGGAGTATTTTTCATAGGCTTGCCTATAATAAGCCTCAAGCCAGACTTTTGGAGTTGAACATACATTTTAAAGGCAGGGTGACTGCCAGATACAATTTATCATTTTCATAGTTTAAAAAAAAAAAAAAAAAGAAAAGAAAAGTAATTTCCTTAGCACAATAAATTCTTCTTCTTTTCACACCCACTATCTTTTTCTTTTATTGACTATATCTTTCAAGGGAAAATGCAGACATTTAAAATTCATTCTGGCTCCAATTGAATGTTTGTGTTACTTCTCTCTATAAAAAAGTCTCACTGGCAGGCATCAAGTGTAGAGAAAGGTTGTCATGTGACACCACCCTGTACGGGAGAACACTCTGGAAAGACTATCCTCAGTCTGCCTGTACTAAAGCTTATGCCACATTACCCTTTCAATCTGCTCTTCTTGCAATATTTTTCCTACAGAGGGAAGATGGGAAAAAGAAATGGGCACAATGACATTTCTGCTCATCTCAACTTTCTCCCTGCTTTTCAGTTGAAAATGTCAACTCCTGCTTTACAAAACGTGAAGATCACAAATGCCAAGGAACATGACCACTTGTTATTAAGGTGGAAGATAAGACTAGGTGGAAATAAAAAACATATCGTAGGCAAACTAATTCAGTGCTATGAATGGGAGAGATTATTTCTAATCCTCATACGTGGGTTTTAGGTTTCACGTGTCCTTTATAATTCTGCAAAACAGAAAACAAAACTACAATGGCAAGAAGAGGAGAATTCTAGTTTTTTAAATTTTTATTTTATTTATTTTTTGTTATAATTTGCAGATTTTATAGGATTAGAATTTGGCCCCGATAGGAGAGTATAAAAGTACAGCATAAGCATAGCAGATGAAATGGTAGACCATTCTATTATTAGGGAAAGATTTACAGAAACAGACTTACTGTTTATTTCTTATTAAAAAAATCAGTGAGAAAATTTTTGTTCGTAGTCCTAAGGCCCAATGAGAGCAGAAACAGTAGTAATTAAGACAGAGCATAAGGAAGACAAAAATCTTCTGTAGCCTCTATTACTGGGGCAACTTTCAGTCAAACGGTGTGGTCAGGCTGAATTCTGGGGATGGTCAATCCGGCGGGTAGAATTACCAGGGATAGGTGGAGGAAGAACTGATTCCTGAACAGGGTAAAGGTCAAAGAGACCCGCTGGCTTTTCAGCCTACGTATAAAATTCCCTAGAAACTTTACCTATATCTACAAATAAAACATTTACCACTAAGAGACTCTTAACTGAGTGTATTCGTGAAATTTTTTCCTATAGATTCTTGGAGATATGATAATTTCCAGAGGGAAGTAAGTCATTGAGAACCACATACATTTCATTTCAAATGCAAAATTAATTCTCATTTTTCAAAGCAAAATGAGTGTAACTTGAACTAAACATGTCAAGGTAAGCAGAATTTATCCTGGAATAACTGCTACCTAATCAGGCATCATTGTACCTTAAATAGTAAAACAGAATGCTTTCCAGGTGTACGAGACAATATTCTCAGCTCATGAGAAAATGGAACTGACAGAGAAGAAAACGCTTGTAGTTTAAGTTTTTCAAGAAATATTGAGAATCACTATTCAGCAATTTATAGTATTGTCCCAAGTGATGTAAAGTGGGAAATTGAAAATAAAACAAAAAAAAAAGAAAGAAAACCTACCCACAGATGAAAAAAAAGCTTTAACTTAAACAGCCATTTACCAACATTATCGTGCTGTGTCTATGTTTAACACACAAATGGAAACAACTGTAAAAAGTTTTATAGTTATTTGAACAAAATGAATAGCCTTTGTAAAGAATACAGCATGATGCAGCCCTACCATTGGCAGATTTCCTATCTGAATGGATAACTATTACCTAACAATAAACAAGAGAATGATTAAAAACTGCAGATGTGAAGATAACTGCTTACATTAAGAACTACTAAATTTATTCCCTACAGTGAACTCAGACCAATTACACCTCTCTTGATAATAAAAGGAAGAACTAGTAAGATCAATCTGATCACTGTCCTTATATTTCATGGAACAGAATATTGATGCTACTTTGACAGATTAATCTCCAAAGCAGTTTGCTATTTTGCTTCCATCATTTAAGCATTAATATCTCAAATTATATATTTTACATGTAAAATTCAATAATTTATGCATAAAATTACATATTTTAAGTTTCAGAAGATGCTTTTAACATCTCTCATATATGCTGACGTTTTCCTTTTAAAGATAATCGACCCAAAAAACTGGTAAGCAGATAATTCAAAGACAATCAGTCTGACAGGATTTGTAACCTAAATGTAAAAGGGAAGTCTTCAAGAGTTTCAAGACATCTAGGGAAGGCCTGAAATGAAACACAAACTTTGAGTGAATGTGCGCATTTCTGAAGAATTTTCAAAAGGGGATATGACCCTGAAATACTTAATAATTGCTGTGTATGAAAATAGGTTTTTTCATGAGATAAAGAAGGAATAGAAAAAAATGGCTTTAGAGTCTCAGCATAATTTCCATCTTTAGCATCATTAGGACACACCAAATACAAGAAGCCTCACTTTGTATCTTCACTATCAACAATATTCATTAAATGTACTTATATTTTCTAAAATGGAAATGAATGGGTTAGTAAATTTTTGGCTAGACGGAGTTATACAATGATGGAGAGCTATACAATGATTATAATGATGGCTGGGAAAGAGCAATTATAAAATCATTTGTAAATAAACAAAGTCTATCCTGCGGAAATTTAATGTTCAGTGGGATACGTGAATACATTAAATATTATTCACAGGTGACCGTGGGATTGTGTAAGCAGGATATTCTGTCTAGAGAGCTAAATTAAAGAAAAGGCTGTTTCTCTTGCTCCTGAGGGACACCACTGGACATCAGGGGCTGTTAACCTGAATGACTACATCACCTTCTTTTTAACAACCTGCGAATTTTGTGATTATAATAAATACCAGGTGCCATCTAGATACCTATGGTCACCAATAAATCTCACTTCTGTAGGTTTTTAACAGACTTCGAAAATCTTTATTAAGCCTAGTGGAAGGGATTTCCAGGGTAGTTTAATTTTTGAAAAAGCAAAAGAAACTTCTAATAAGTCTGAGATTTCGAAAATTGATGTCTTTGCCCATACAGACAACTTGGCCCTTGACACATTAGATTCCAAGTTGAACACTGTTTGGATATGCCGACTTTGCCCTCTGTGTTCGCTTACCCTTGGTCTGTTTATAATGCTCTGTACCATAAAGACTACAGGGTTTCCTGCATTCCGAATGGCTTCCACAGCTTGCTCATGGCTTGCATCTCTGAGGTTCATTCCATCCACCTGCAATGGAAGGCCTCAGCTTAACATTTCAAGAAGCTATAGAACAACAAAACAATTTGTGGATATAAAATTTTGAGGATCCTTGGTTAGGACCCTAGAAAATCTGTTTTAGCATCAAAAATAATTAAGACGATTTATAAGGCTGGGGAACTTTTCATCTGTCTAGTAGACTTGTGGTCCCTTGTTCTGGACACTGATTTCAGTCTCTAATAATAACTGGAGACTTTCCCAAAGAGACTTTTAAAATGTTTTAAATATGCAAAACATGTGATTTTTAATTTATCAAATAAATGTTAAATCATGATTTCTTATTTTTTGTATGACATATTAAGATATATCTGTGTCATACATATATATTCACATATATACTGAAATATATTCATATATATTTAAAGAGAAAGGATATATATACACAAACACAGTTATATAGAAATAACTTTATAAAACCTTCACTATCAAAAGAAAGACTGATGGTTTGCCTGGTTTTAATGCCTAATCTAACATATATACTAGAGAAAAAAAATGGAATAATCAATTACAATGAAGGCTCTGCTTCTGCATTCCTTACATTGCTCAGCTGTTCCTTGAAATTAATAAATCAGTATCATCAAAGAAATAATGTAAGGGAACTGCCTAGCAGCAGTGTATTCATCATGAAAGTCACTGTACTAATTTTCTTCTCATTCATTATGGAGTGTTTTGAGAAGTAGGTGGGTGATGCCTTGCATATTTCTCTTTGTACAAGGAAGTCTGAAGTTAGAAACAGAATTTTAATATCAAAAAAAAGTAAGATTATGGTAAAGTTAGTTCAGAAAAGAATCTTTGCAGTAGACATGATAGGAGCTAGAAGCAAAGCAACTGTGCTGATTTGTTAGTAATTCTCACATAAACAGTTTGAAAGTGAAAGTTATTTTGTAAATTTCATTGACCATGGCTTGTCTAAGTGATGATCAGATTAAGGTATACACTCTATGAATATGAAGAAAAATAGTTTAAAAGGCCAAATGCTAATCCTGCCAGAAAACTATAGGGTATTATTATCATTTTTATCATTTCCAATTACCATGATGGCAACACAAGAAAATTACAAACGCAGAGTGGACACAATTCTAGAAAAGAAAGTTATTAGATCTTTGCGTAGAACATTATCATCTTTAAAAGAATTATATGCATTCTCAGGTTGAATCTCAAACAACATAACAATATTTTTTCAGTGCATATTGAAAATGGCATAGAACTTTTTCATAGAACAAAAGTCAGTATTCACGTCTGTCATGTATCTACTGTAGATTCCGGTTGTGGGAAAATTCAACAGGATGTTAAATATCTTTATTCCAGTCTAAAGAACTCTACTCAGAATGGAATATTTTACAGTTCTCTGCTTACCTTGTCCACATACATTTTCAGAAACTCTCAGCAGAGACATATTTTAGAATCCCCAGGATTACGGAGAACTGAAGCTTTCTCATTTACTGGAAAAGCCCTGGCCCATATGGCACTCAGCAAATCATTGCTAAATTGCACACAGTATTTTCAAACACAAAAAAATCCTTTCTTTTCCATTTGAAAAAGATGTTTTAACGCTTAAGACATTTAAACAATATTTAGGAGAAAACTATGACCAATTCTTTCTAGAAATAATTATAAATATTTCTTACTTTTTCATTGAGATCAATAGTATTTAATAGTGAAGTATGTATAAAATAAACTTAGTAATAATCTAAAAGTGGAAATTTGAGACAATACCCTAAAGTAAAGAGTTCTTTAAAAGGGGGCTAAGATATCTAATGGAAGTTAGGATGCAGGAGGAAGTAACAAGTCTACCATTCTTCCTTATGAATATTCATAAGGGAAAAAGAGGACATGGTTCTTGCTTTTTCTCAGGTCAAAATATTCTTCCTTCTTCAATTCTCAGAGACAGTCAGGCAATGAAGGAATAAATATATAAATCATCAAAATGTTCGTTTTAATGTCATGGTTCTAAACAATTCTCCTAAATAAGTAAAGAATTTTAATGTATAAGTTATATGAGCTTAGAAAATGAGAGACGATCACTCGTATGAAGTCAGTACGACGGTCATTATAGTAGTAATGAAGTTGTCTTTATTTGGAAGTTACCTCTTTTATTTCACTCTGTAAATCATGGAAACTGAGAAAATTTGGGTCAGGTACTCCTTTCTCTGTTCTTCTCAATAAAACTAAGCTCATGCTGATCAAATAATTTATCACACTTTTCTGCAGTGATTTGCTTGCTTGTCAAATCTGTCCCACTTGGCAGGCAGGTGGTGCCTTGTTTACTGAGGGACGCCCAGAGCCTGTTACAGCACCTGGGATGCAACAGCTGTTCCAGGAATATATATAAATGAGCGAGTGACTCATGTGATGAGGGTCTATTTAAAATTTTTAACTTTGCTTTGATTTAAGGAATGAGATACAATTTGACCACATGCTTGTCTCTGGCACATAAGAATATCCACGTACTTGAGCACATGCACGCAGCAAGGACATGTGTGTACTCACACACACAGCCTTCAGTGGTGAACAGACACTGCACTCAGAAGAAACAGGGAGAGCCTGGCTGGGACTAAGAAATAAGTCCCGATGTCTAAGTGTTAAAGAATTTAGCCAAAAAACCCAGTCTGGAAAAAAAAAAAAACAACTCAACCAACAAAGTATATCTTCAACGAAATAATAAATATATTGAAATAAAATTTCATTGAATAATTTAACAATGATATGTACATTTTGTGTATGTATATGTAATTTTAAACATTTTTTTTTTCTCTAAAAACTGGCTTTCTTCTTTTAAGGACAACAGAATTATTTTACCTTGGAGCCAATGTTTTTTAAAATGGTTGGCTATCTCTCTAAATATCAGTACCTACATCAAGATGTACAATCTGTTATAGTATACATAAGAGAAAATGAATGAAAAGAAACAAATAAGAAAGAAATATTTGTAACCACAAACATATGTTGGGTATGGAAGAAGTGAATATCTGACACAGAAAGCCCACTACCTCTACTATTCTATCGCCAGGTTTCAAGGTTCCATTCTTGCCAGCTGGACTATCTTCAAGAACATGTTTGATAAAAATGCCCCTCATCACTTCACCGTTGCTTAGACGACTCCCCATCCCGCGTCCACCAACAATGCTGATGCCCAAGGATTTGCTTGGTTCTCTCCAAAGTTCAACCCTATAAAAATAAATAAAATTGTAAACTCTTATAAGAAAACATAGGGGAAAATCTCCATGATTTTGGATTTGGCAATGATTTCTTACATATGAAACACCGAAGTTACAGGCAATAAAAGAAAAAATAGACAAATTGGACTTCCTCAAAATTAAAGACTTTTGTTCCTCAAAGGATACAATCAACAGAAGCCACCAATCCATGGGAAAAATGTTTGCTAATCACATATTTGATAACAGATTAATATCTGGAATACATAGAGAACTCCTAAACTCAACAAAATAAAAGATATATAAATAACCCATAAGCACATAAAAAGATGCTTAACATCACTAATCATTAGAAAAATACAAATTGGAAACACAATAATATACCATCTCACATCCATTAGGATGGCTACTATAATAAAAAAAAAAAAAGCTACAGAAAATAGCAAGTATTGGTGAAAATGTAGAGAAACTGGAACCTTTGTGCACTGTTGGTAGGAATAACTGCCATGGGAAATCGTTTACAGGTTCCTCAAAAAATTAAAAACATAATTACCATATGATTCAACAATTTCATTTCTGGGTATAAATCCAACAAGAATTTCAAGCAGAATATTAAAGAGTTTTATGTATATCCATGTTCATAGAAACATTATTCACAATAGCTCAAAGGGGTAAACAACTCCACTGTCTAACAACAAATAAATGAATAAACACAATGGCACACACATGTTATTCAACCTTTAAAATGGAGGGATTTCTGAAACATACTACAATATGGGTAAACCTTGAGGATATTATGCTGAGTGAAATAAGTCAGCTAAGTGGACAGATGCCAAGTGATTCCCTTCATATGAGGCACCCAGAGTCGTCAAACTCAAATACACAGAAAGTAGAAGGTTGATCGTTAGGTGCTTGGAAGAGAGGAGAATGGGGACTTTCTTATTAACAATGGGGACAGAGTCTCAGTTTTGTAAGATGAAGGAACATCTGTAGACGGATGGTGGTAATGGTTGCAAAGCAATGTGAATGTACTTAATGCTGAACTGCATACTGAAAAATGGTTCAGATGGTTTATTATTTTATGCAATAGAGTAACCATTATATGTATTAATCTTTAAAAATATTATTTGCTCAATTTTAAGCCCTGACTAGTACTAAAATAATGTAGCTTTAAATATTTTCTCATATATGTGTTTTGTAGGATATGATAAATACTAATGTATTTCCAAAGATGATTTGTTACAAGTAAATATTAGACTCGTATTCCAGGATCTGGAATATACCAATGTAAAAATATCATTTTGCAGGAACTTTAACATTGCAGACATTAAATAATCAAGAAATTCAGCTACCACTGAACAGATGGTGGCTTCTAAGCTTAGCAACTAAATCAAGGGAAAGAACACTCCTGAGCACATGATGTCAGAAATTTGCCTCCCTACAAGTCTTTCTTGCCAAGGCAAACCTGCTCACTAACAGTAAGGGCATTAAGATCAGCAGCTGACAAAGTCCTGCAGGATCCAATCCCACCACTCCCTCCTAACCTCCTCTCCCGTGGCTCTGTACCTTCCCCTCTCCTCTCAGGCCACCAGAGCAAATCCTTCCCTGTCCTTCCAGTTTATCTAGGAAGCTTCCGCCTTAGAGCTTTGGCACTTGCTACTTCTGCCTTGAATGTACATCCAATACCCACAAAATCAATACATGAACTCATTTATAATAACTACAAATAGCTATGTGATCTCTGAATGAACTTAGAGTTCACATCTTGTGAAAAGGAGAGGGGATAAGAGTAAGGTGATTTTCAACGAGAGGTTTGGCCAAGATAGGTCAGAGCTGAGGGTGTTGGAGAAAAACGCACCAAGTAGATGTGATGAGATCCTGCTAGCTGCTGCACAAAGGATACAATGTTGGATGTTAAGGAAGAAAAGACCCCCAGACGTATCCTCAGCTGGACAGGTGAGGTGCTCCAGAGAAGAAGAAGGCTGAAGTAAGTACTCCTGAGAAGTGGAGGAGGAGGTGCGGTAATAAAGGCTGGGGCGTAAGGACACTAGAGAGGCAGAGTGGACAGGCAACAGGTCAAGTGAAAACAGATGCTGAGATGCATCTTTCATTGGTCAGTGCTTTTTCTTAAATAGAAATCTAAAGTCTTAGAAACTGTACCTGTTTAGCTTAAAAGGATCTCACCATGATCCTTGATCTTGCAGTCTTTGTAAATAAACTAGTTAAAATCCTATTCTAGGAATCTGTGAAAGAAAAGAACGAACACTGGCCAGGCATGGTGGCTTTCACCTGTAATTCCCACACTCTGGAAGGCTGAAGAGGGGTGGATTGCTTGATCTCAAGAGTTAGAGACCAGCCTGAGCAAGAGCAAGACCCTGTCTCTAAAAATAGTCGTGCATTATGGTGGGCACCTGTAGTGCCAGCTACTTAGGAGGCTGACACAAGAGGATCTCTAGGGCCCAAGATTTTGAGGTTGCTATGAGCTATGACACCACAGCACTCTATTGAGGGTGACAGAGTGAGACTTTATCTAGAATGAAAGAAGGAAGGGGAGGGAGGGACGGAGAGACAGAGAGACGAAGAGAGGGAGGAAGGACATCCTTCCCTGTTTCTTAAAGTAGATAGGTAAAACACCAAAGTAAAACAGTCAGGGGGTGTAGCCATTATGTGTATAAATTTAAGGATCTAGAATACATAGGTAAAGCTCCTTAAAACAACAACAACAACAACAACAACAAAAAAGAACTCTCCTAGGGCCCTTGTGGTTGGTGCAAATTAGAATGTGATTCTTATAATTTCTTGAGTAATATTAAAAAAAAAAAAAAAAAAAACAGCAATAGCAGCAAACGTTTATTTTTATTATGGGCTTAACATGTGCTCAGCATTATTCGCTGAGTTACATATACTTTAATTTAATTTCACAACATCCCTACAAAGCAGATGCTCTAATTAGCCCCACTGCACAAAGGAGGAAGAGCTGTTAACTAACCTCTGGATGACAACACCATATGCTCTTACAGGGTTTAGGACAGGTAGAAACGTCTTCAAATACCCCCTACAAGTAAAGGCTTTCTTTACAGTAAATCTGTAAAATACTGGAGAAGATAATCCAAGACAGAGCTGCCAAAATGATCACTGGGGTGAAGAATCAGACTTATTATTCACTGAACAAAATAAATATCCATGGGAAAAGATAAGGAGACCCAGAGAAGAAGCAAATTGCAGAACATGTTTACTTCAGAGTTAGTTACACAGAAAAATGGCAGTCTTTCTCAAGATTTAGACATAGTTTCAAAAGGATGAAATTCAGAAAGGCAAAGATAAAACATAGCTTTGAGGTCAGAATGAACAGTAAACCGAGTCCCACTGGGCATCTTACTTGCTCTCTCTCTGTCTTATTTTCTTCAGCCATGAAATGGAGCCTGTAAGAGTCTCTATATCAAGAGTTTCTGGGAGGGTTAAATTAATTATACATATAATTGTTTATACAATTATAAATTGTAAAACAAAATCTTTGACATATAATAAATAGTAAATCTTTGAATTTATAATGAAGATTATGATTACTGCAGTAATGAAAGCACGATATGAAATCAATCCATGTAGCAAATGAGCAAATGTGTATCCCATCTCATCAGCCTTGATATACCATAACCTTATTTATTAAGTCAAGGTAGCATTTTTCACCTACCAGATTGACCAGAACCATTTAAAAAATGATTGCATGATGTGTATCCCGTCTCATCAGCCTTGATATACCATAACCTTATTTATTAAGTCAAAGTAGCATTTTTCACCTACCAGATTGACCAGAACCATTTAAAAAATGATTGCATGATGAGTTACTAAGAATATGGAGAAAAAAGAAACTCTCAAGTAAAAATTTAAAAGCCAATTTAACAACTTTTAAAAAAGTAAAAACTACATATAAATCTATGGGCTACAAATTCTACTTCTGGATATGTTCCCTAGATAAATTATCATACATAAGTGTAAAGAAATAGATATACAATAGAACCCCCATAGTTGATCACTTCCCTACATCAACCACCTCCATATGTTGACCTAATTTTTATAGACTGGACATGCCCCACATGTAACTATCAGTACAGTAGACCCAGGTCCTCATGCCTACCACCTCCATATGTTGGGTGGTCACCTTACAGAGGTTCTACTATATTTAATAACTATTACCTACTCAATATTAAAGTAGAATGTACAAATTTTCATATACTGAAATGCAATACAACTGAACCAAATGAATTAGATCTTTAGGTATCAAACACGATAGATTTGCAAAACAAAATCTAAAGCAAGCTTGGAAATAATACATAAAGTAGTATGATACCTATTCCATAAATGAAAATCACATGCAAAATAAAAAAGCAATACACCCAATTTTACATTTTTTAAATGACATTTTACTAACATGTATTCTCTGTTTCCACACCAAGTGAATTTCTGCTGACTTCGTAAATGAATGTCTCATTTCCAATGCTGTGAAGTATGTTCCTAATACTCCTCATTTACTGAAAGCTCTGGAGGTTCTGGTCAGCTTTCTCATCATGTTCTATAAACCTTACCCTTAAAGTAGTTTCACATTAGTGAGTATAGACTATCTTCTTGATACTGTTCAGACATTTTCTCTATGCAAGGTAATTACCAACTTTAGAGATATCTTAGGCTAATTTCGCTGAAGGTTAAAATTGAGAAGAAAAGAATAAAAATCTTCCAGTCCAAAAGTTGAGTTCTTCTTTCACACTAGAAAATTTCATAATTCCTGTGTTTAATGCTTGTTCTTTGCTTAGTTATTGGTGATCAATATTATATTATTATAGAAAACCAACCATTGACTGAGTACTCATGTGCCTGGCATTATGCTAAGGATTTCATATGTATTTTCACAATAAATTCTCCCCCAAATTTAAAAGGTTCTATTATTATTAAAAGGTTTTATTTAAAACCCTGTTTTGTAGATGAAGGAGCTGAGATATAACAGAAATTAAGAAACTTGTCTTGGGAAGCATCAATGCTAGAATTCAAACATGGCTCTTATTGACTCCCAGCTATTTTGCACAGTACCTTCTAATATGATTTTTCTTCTCAGAATGTCATTAAAATTGACTAACCTACCTTTTGTTTCCCTGTGATAACTATCTTCAAACAAAATTCAAGTTTATCACTATGACCATCTGCTATAAAAGGTTCATTTCACTTATTTTTACCTCCATCCACAGATAAATAAGATACTTAATGCCCTGCAATTTCTGCCACAGATAGAGAGACTTTCTTTAAAAAAGTAAGTTAAATGACTTTGAAGAAACTCAAATAAAAATTGATTTTAGATGGCTGGAAATGCTTTTTGTTTCTTTGAAGGCAACATAAATTGGTATTTTCCGTATTTCGAAAATATTTAAATGTGATGGCTGCAGAATCAAGTTCATGCTTGAGCAGGGGAAACAAAAAAATCACCAAACTGTATTCTATCTCTGAATAGCAGAAATTCTTTTCTTGAGCATTTTATGTACTCACTATATAACAAATACCAGTGCTTACTAAGTCCAAGGCACCACTGAGATTGTTAGTTTTAGATCTGTTTGGAGGGGATATCCAGTGATGATCACTTAACGTTTTACACTTAATTCAAAACACCTTGTATAGTTCAATCTTCTATTGTTCATGTTATCTGTATGTCTTGCCCAGCCAAATACATCAGAACTTCCCTGAAGGCTGGATTTATGTTTTATATTTACTCCCCTGCTATTCACACATCACTGACTTTAAGTCTGGATCCACAATCAAGACTCAATAAATTCTTACTAAACTGAAGGTGACGTGGCATGAACATGTCTTACTAATGTACAATGATATAGCTGAATATATTTAGAAAAATCACCTTTTCTATTTTATAGGAGACTGGTGCGAGACAGAACATGGATTAGGATAAACTCAGCCTGTGTGAAAACGAGGCTGTTTACTTTCTCATACACATTTCAAATATGTATGCTTGAATATCTAGTTTCTACGAATGCTAGATAAAACTTAAATGAACATTTGGGGGTATACCTAGAATCAAATTTTATAGAATGTATTATCTATCCCAACTACCTACACATACTCTTTGTAGGCGACTTTATTTAGTCTCTAGTATGTGCCAGATCCTCATATATGTGTTAGTTTTAAACTGTGTGATACACGGTATTTTCTCCAATGTATATGTGAAGAAATGGAGGGTTACAAATGGTGTACAACTTGTCCAATGTGACAAGTAGCAAGTTGTAATCCAGTCTGAAGTACACTTTCCTATCTTTAAACACATCCATTGAGTATGCAGAGGACAGAAATCCGTAGCCCTTACCGCCGGGGCTGACTCCAGTTGCTGTACGCTGCGTTTTCAAGTTCACTTTCTTCTCCCTCTCCTTCTTCTCGCTCTGGTAGTTCTGGAATGTCTCTGGTGAAAGAGTTACACAATAAGTACTCTGAAATCCTGGTGAAATCATGCAAGGTTTTATGTACACATGTACTTTATTGCTGGTTTAGCGAAAACTGCACAACTGCTTTATATTTTCACCAACCCTGGCCAGTAAGTATGTAACATTTTTACAACAGGGGGAAAGGAAAACCTAACAAAGCAAAATTACATTAGAATCAATCTACCATAACTTCGTCTGGCTAAATAACTGAATTCAAAAAGTCTCGCCTAGTCTGTTCTCTTTCCTGATGAAACATGGTAGAACAAAACAAAGGAGTTGGAAGAAGGAGTTAAGTACCAAAATTCTAAAGAAAAACTCTTCTACAAATATTTATTACACCCCTACCATGTGAAAGAATCTGCTAGAGGCGCCATGTGGGTGACAAGCATGCTCAGCCTGGACTCCTGACCTGAAGGAATGTCTCACCAAGGATGCTAGAAGTTTAGCATCTCTGCTTCCTAATGATGGACCCACACTTTCCCTTTAACTTTTGAAAAAAAATGTGAACATGCTTATGGTCCAGCTTCAGCCCATCCAAAGGGCCCAGACACAGAGTATTCCTTACAGGCAGCAGTTTACCATGCAGTTGTGTTCAAGGTTACTTTCCAATTTCCACAGCAATTCGGATTTTGCCAAATGCCACGCATGTAACACAATGGGTCCAATCTATTGACTAAACGTAAATAAACTGCATAATAACAACTACTGTCAGAAAGAATTTTGTTTTGCCAATGACATACTCTACATCAATAAATGGCATTGTAAGGACAACAGAGAATAGTTAAACTGATGATGGTATATCCTTATGCCATTGGTAAAAATTAGATTTTTAAAACAAATATGTCCACATATTTCTTTTGAAGTTGAGAAGACTATAAAAATTCTGATTCAATACATGTGTTCAGTTGATTGAAAAATCTAAAAACACAGATATTCAAATTACGGCTATTCTCCACTAAGAGTAATACTAAACTATCTCAAATTACATAATCATTGAGATCAGAAGTCATCTAATCCCACAATCCACCTGTATTTACACGTGCTTCACAATGTTTCTGGCAAGCAACTGTCTAGGCTTTCCTTAAATGTCTGTCTCACTCTTTCTTTGATCACAGTGATAAATTTGTTTTTAAACCATTAGAATGTAATCTACCTATAATAGGGCCCACCACTGGTTTTGTGTTTGAATTCCCGTCCCATGAAAACGGAAGAATAAGGCTCTGAACGAGGCTTTCTATAGTCCAAATCTGATGGAGATCTCTTCTCAGGAGTTCTGCCCTACCAAGAAACAATGTCAAGGAGCTGACTGAGAAACACACAGTCCAGGTGAAGTCATCCAGAGGACGCAAGGCAGAGGAGTACAAAGTAGGCCTAGTCCGCCAGAAATACAACCAGAGAGAATATGATAGAAAAAAAGGCAGGTGAGGCAGCCAGACCCGAATGAGAACTCAGAAAGAGCCCTAAGATGTCCATGGGATGAGGAGAGGTTCTTAGCCCTAAAGCCTAAGCTTTAGGAGCTCCTCGGAAACATTCTTAGCCTTTTTAGCTAAAAGAAGATAAATATACTGAATTGTTTCATAGAAGAATCCCGGTCTCTGCAAATGATTCCATAAGCTTGAATCTCTTCACTGACCTAAGCATGCTTCCTCCTCTAACTGGGCTGCTGGTGACCCATCTCAGAGCGGGTTTCAGGGGACTCAAGTGTCATGTCCTTCTATACTCACTCAGCTTTTAAAAAAGAAGAGAGAGAGACATCTCTGCCCTGTTAATACTGCTGAATGTCAATAAAATGTCCATCAACTAAAATAACTTTTTTCTGTATGTAGGTCCAGGTGGTGAAATAACTTGCACAAAGACACACAGCAATGTAGCTCAGATGAGATCTGAACCGAGGCCATCATACCACAAAATCTGAGCTTTTAAGCTCTATGCTATAGGCCACAAATTTTTATGTGGCACATGTTTATAAACTTGTGCAATTCTTTCTTTGGATCCCCTGGCTAAGAACATGACGTCTGACAGCTCATATGCTATACTTGGTTCTGACATTTTATTAGCTATGGGACTTGAGCAAGGTACCTAACCTCTCTCTGCTGCAGATTCTTCTCCTGTAAAATGCAGATTCTTTTGTTCTGTTTTAAGCATGTTGGGTATCAGTAGCAAATATTCTTTCTCTGCAGTAACACAGCCAGTCACAGTATCTCACAACCCAGGCCAATCTCTATTCTAGGAATGGAGGTGCAATGCTGGAAATGGCTTTATTTCTAATAATTTTTTGTGTATTTTAAAGCTCTAGAACTTAATGGGACTAAGCTATTACCCAGGATATTATTTAAGTCATTTGAAACAATGTTTCAAAGGGACAATGAAATGATTACTTTTATCATTTTGATAAGAAGCACTAGAATCAACACCAGCCATTAACTCTGAGATGGAAACCCTGGGGTAGAGTGTGACTGAGCTTTGTCCAGGGTGAAGTGAATTCAGTTGCACCCACCAACTCCTATCTATGGGTTCTGCAACTGCCAACTACAGATCAAAAATATTTTGGAAAAAAATGGATGGTTTCTTTTGTACTGATATGTACAAATGTTTTTCTTGTCATTATTCCCTAAATAATACAGTATAACAATTTTCATAGGCTTCAAATTATATTAGGTATTATAAGCAATCTAAAGATGATTGAAAGTATATGGAAGGGTGTGCATAGGTTATATGCAAATACTATAACATTTTATATAACAGACTTACTTGAGCACCTGTAGACTGGTATCCTCAGGAGTCCTGAAACCAATCCCCTTTAGATATTAAAGGATGATTGTATTCCCTTTCCCATAAAATTCATGAGGCCCTCAAGAACCAAGACATTCTTTCCCTTTATTAAACACCTTATGTATTTTTCCCTTCTCTTACACTTGGTGTGTACTGTGCAGAGGAAACAGTGATGTAATACTGCGCTAAACACAGACAGGGTCACCGAGCACAGGAGTGTTCTGACATCCTCAAAGAAATGGTAGAACTCGTCTAAGAAGACCTCAGAATGATTGCAAAGCCATTTCTGCTACAACATATGTTTAAAGAGAAATTCGTTTCTCAGTTACCAGTGCGAGTAAAAAAAAAAAAAAAAAAAAAAAAAAAAAAAGGCCAAAAACTGAAAGCACAAAATGGCATATTCTTCATGGAAAATCAAACAGACATTACTCTTTTCCTATTCTGAACTTACTCAGCAACAGCATTAAAGTCCTTTCCTATCTTTCCTAAGAGGAAAGTTAAGAACTTTCCATTTATGATTTAAAGGCTCTTAATACATTATATGTTTACAGGCTTTAAAAAGCCAAACACTATTTTCCAACATGCATATATGCCATCACCAAAATTCTCCATAAGAGCAAAAACTAACTATTGAAAATAATTCTAGATTTGAATGTATGTTAATGAAGGAATAGATAGTATGTCTGAAGATGTTTGATAATGCAGTAGAACCTCCATAGCTGACCACTTCCCTCCATTGACCACCTCCTTAATGACCAGACTGCACCACGTGTACGTGTCAGTACAGTAGGCATAGTTCCTTATGCTGATCATCTCCAGATGTAAACCAATTTGTTACAGGGCCTCGGATGTCAACTTACAAGGTTCTACTCTATTTATAAAAGAGGGAATAATGTTATACAAAAAAACCATACAAATTTTGCACGTTCTAAGAAAATAAAACTATATTCATATATGATGTGAATGATCAAAATATAACATATTAAAGTGCTGTACTGGATGGCAGAATTAAAGAATTGATTTTTAATTCCTTGATTTGAATATTTATATATTACTGAAAATTTCCATATTATATAATAACTAATTGGGAGAAAGTAGGAATATTTTTTAAAATCTTATAAGAGAGACAGCAACTCAGACTTTTTCTTTGTTCTAATCCTCTCTCCCCCTGGATTCAAAATTTCTCTTTAAAACTTGCTGTTTCTTTCATTCATTGTAGATGACATAATATTGCACTTACCTGCCAGTGTATGAAGAAAAAATGTTCAGTGCCATTATTCCTCCAGACTGTTGTTCCAGGCTTATTTTGAACTCTTCTAAATGTTCTGCAGGCACATAAGTAATTCTGAAATAAAGCATAATCCATGAAAGCTAAAGCAAACTAAGTTTGGCCTATTAGGAAAGCGTTCAAAATATAAAAAAAGAAACTGTATTTTCCCTTTATCTCTATTTTTTCATATATCTCTTTTAATCAGCACACACACAGCAGAGAATCCAAACTTCAAAATGATAAGATAGTACATAGGCAAGAATAACAACCAAAATTTAATTTTTAAGTGCTTCTGATAAACTATGTGTTTACCAATAATCATATGGGTGGAGGGAGGAAGTATGCCCAAATGAAAGTCTAATATTTAAAATTAGGAATACCTATAAATCCTTAGAATAATAATTGTCACCAATAACATTAATTTTGTCCAAAAAAATTTAAGTTCCCTATAAGAAATAAATTAGGTATACTCCATTAAAATACTGAGTATCACTAATTACTTTACATTTTCCATAATATATAATTAATTCCAGACATTAACAAGCATTATCAAAATAATATTAGCTCTGGTAAGTTATGAACTCTTAAGTCTTAAGTATGAAGTTAAATCACTTAAGTTTATAGAAGTCTCTTAATAATCTGTAGCAATTTCTTATACATTTATTTGGTTTCAAAGAAAAGCCGGCTGTTTACACTTGAATGGCCATTTACTAACTAAACAAATCCTGACTGCATGTCTATTATGAGTAAGACAGACATATGCTAGATGCTGACTGCTGCTGCAATGATTAGAAACTGACATTTGGAAATTTAAATTCAATCTGAAAGTTTACTGCTGTCCTGCAAGGCTATTTGCACAGTTGATACATAAAAGTAAGTTGCTCCAGGATCCTCATATTAAAGAACAGAGAGAGGAGAAATATTTTATCAAAAGTCAAAGCACCAAGTCTGTGTAACTAAAAAAAAAGCATGTAAAAATGCACAATATAGAAATCATGAAGATAACAAGGATATAACACCTCAGCACTGGATGGCAAGGATAAATTGACTGTTTTATATATTCTATTAAAAAAATCATACCAATGATATAGTTTATTGAGGAGGATGTCTAATTTCAGATACATTGGTTATTCCACTCTTTCACTTCACCGGTGTGAGGTCAGTTAGATTTTGAGTCAGAAAACACAGTTGCATTTTACAGTACAAAAAATAAAGATAAATATAAAACCTAAAATCTTAAATGACTGCTCAAAAAAAAGCTGGTATTATTTCTGAAGATTCATCAAAACACATATAAATAAAATCTTAACTTTAAAAAGCCAGTTAAAGGTGATGGGAGTAAGGTCACAAAGCAAAAATAATAATCAGTACAAAGTATTTAATTTTAAAATCAGTTTGCTAAAGTAAAGATGTTTCTACCACAAAGAATGTTTAAAATGAGTTTTCCTCTCTATTTGCCCCAAGCTGTTTTTTCTTTTACCAAAAGGTAGAGAGTGAGGAGTGTTATCCAAATATTTTAGTGATACTTTTGGTAGCAGTGATAAAGAGCAAACAAGGCAGTTTTCAAAATATTTAGCCCAATATAGACAGTGAAGTCCCCAGAACAAGCACCCCATGACAGCTACACCAAGGCAGAGCAATTCTAACACACGTCCGGTCACACAATCACACACAATCTACAGCTGCCAACCCCAAAGCTGAATTACAAACTACACAGACACCCTGTAGTTTATTTGAGAGTTGTATTAAAAATTCTTAAACGTAAACTAACCTTTGGTTACACAGAGTAGATGAAAAGAGAATACCATTCGTGAATGCTGAAATATGATATGGCTATTGATGCAGAGACCCAGCCTGCATGTGCAGATAAGATCATTCCCTTCCAAAGAGCTGGAAGGCTCAGGAGTTGGAAAATAGGATTTTTAAATGAGTTCACAATCATCAGTACGATGTGAAAATGTAACGATCTCATAGCTCTGTTGGAATTTATGTTCTTATATAAATGAAGAAAAAGAGCCAAAATGTATAAACTGAATCTATATCTGGATCTATCCCTGCTTTGGGACATTACAAAAGCACAAGATGTTTTTCAGAGGCAAGTTGTAACACACAGCCATAATGAGCGTTTGAATCACCGATACTCACACGTAAAAGGGGGCTCGATCATCAGCAGGTGCTGCAGAAAATCTAGAATGTGAAGCATACGCCACGGCATCTTTTTACAATGGTGTTAACAAATGTCAGTGTCTCGTGCTGGATGTGAGATGCATACATATGTAGCTAAAAGTGGGTGCTCCTGGGTGTTTTTTTTCCCCCATTCCACCTCCCTCAGAAAAGCATCTGCTCTTTACTGGTATCTATAGCAGTGATTATTAACAAGCATGGAAAAATGTAACTGCAATCTATCTTTTATTCCTTGATCAGGAATTCATCCCACACTTTAGGTTAAGGCAGGTGAATTCTGATTCAACTTGGTAATTATCTGGCAGATGTTATAAACAGCTGCTGCTAAGCGTTAAAACCCTAGCTATTCTTACAGAAATATAAGAGCTCCTGGCAAGGTGGAGGGAGAAGTGAAACAGAATGCATTCTGGTGAGGCTTCACATCTGGTTTTACATAGAAAATAATGAAACCTGGAACGTAAAGTGGCTGTTCTTGAACTCTTAAGACTCAAATTATCTATCCAGGCATGCATGAACACACAGACACATATAAGTTCCTAGATATCTATTGGAAATAGCAAAAAAGAAATTGGTGTGTTGTCCCAATAAGCAATGCTGCATCGTCTCAATACGCACTGCTTTCCCGAAAACTAATAACCGATTCAGAGTCTTTTTTTAAAGTCCCTACAATATGCCTCTCCACCACCACTCATATTGAACTAGGTTGATGCAAGAAATAAGAAGAGGGACAGCTGTGTATGGAGCCTAGATCCAGGTAATGAGCACAAAGCTTGATGGGCCAAGGGCAGTATAGTTCCATTCAGAATAACAGAAAGCTGGACTTCCATTTGGGGAGGATTACTCACATAGCTTTCAAAGTAACTCTTTCATTTCACGAAAGTCAAGTGATAGGAAGGGAACAGAGCCAAAATACTTCATGCAAAATGCACAGAATACTATACTTAGCCCTGGTCAATATCAACTGGAGTTTTGTCATACAACACATTTTTTTCTAAAAAAAAGAACTATGTATGGATGGTTTTAATTTCTATCTTTTCCTCAGTGAGTCAAGCTATAATTATCTGAATCAAACATTAGTAGAACATTTGATAAGAAATCAGTGAGTGTTGTTGAGGGAGAGTATGTGTGTGCATGTGTTTATTTATATGTGTATTTTTATGGCTAAGAGAAAGGGAATGATTGATTCGGTGACTAATTTCTGAAGGAGGAAAGGTTGAAGGATTTTTCTACTTTTGTTTTAAATGTAAGATTCTATTAGTTTGTTTCAAAGGTTTTGTCCATTTTAATGTCATGTGTTTTTGTAGCTCCATATCTCAATAAATATTTATTCTACTGTGTCATGGTATATACTGATCAATGGAGAATTTTGTACTCTATACATTGATGCTGTTCATTTTTTTCTATTATTAATTTTTCTTTTCTTTTCAGCCTATTACTATATGATGTCATTAAGTGATTTTCAGC
>CAUYPK010066699.1:0-16306 GCA_963574355.1 Loris lydekkerianus | reverse complement strand
TTTTGGGGTCCCAGACAATGCCCAAAGTTCTCCACACTTTTGCTCAAGCTCTCCCCCAGGCAGCTCAACTGAGCGCCAAGTCCAAGAACACCATAAAAGTTTACAGGTAAGGCCTTTCCAGTTTGCCATCTCACTGCTGCTTGTAGTCATGGTTGCCGGTGTGATTAGGTCGATCGAGCACACGCAGCCACTTGCCAGTTTTCCACTGTTTTTGTCTTCCTTCTGGGGTCCAGAAGTACCTTGCTGGCTCCCTGTATCCTCAAAGGGATGATCATAGGCAGATCTCACCGGCCAGAGATGTCTGGAGTCTTGTCTCCCCAGACTCGCTGTGCCCAGTTGCAGGGAAGCTGTTACTCAGCCGCCATCTTTAATCCAATCTCGTGGCATTTTCTTAATAATTGTGTTAAGACATTTGTTTTCTACATTTAGTAAATTTCATAGGTACCCTTGTAAGATGCACCATAGGTGTGGTCCCACCAATTACCCTCCTTCCACCCATCCACCCCCTCCCCTCCGTATCCCCTTTCCCCATATTCTTGGGCTATAATTGAGTTATAGCTTTCATATAGTAGGCCTTTCTTGACAGCTATAAAGAATAAAGAGCTGTAAAAAAGAGCAGATGTCATATCATGAGCTACATACCACCTACAAGAGAGGTGTTAATTTGCTTAGTGAAACCACATGTGGCATGGCAGCTGAAATTGGAGTCATTATCTAGTTAAGCTTACAGTAATTTACTATAAGCGTAAATATCCATTTGTTTTCTTCACAGGCTGAATAGTTGACTTGAATGGGGATGTGGTGGAATCACCACCCCTGCATCTTTCAAGTCCTTGAAGGTGGCACTAATCTTTGCACTCTCCTGGAGTTTCAATATTGATGTTAGTTTACTCTTTCCCTATTTTGAGGCAATTCTAGTGGCTTACTTGAAAACTAACTCATCATAATAATACCCCACAAATTAGAAAACCAGTGTGGGAGTTCTTCCAGTTTCTGAGTATATCTACTCCAATTATGCATTCTGCCACTGGAAAATAAACCACAGGTTGGATTTGGGAACTCACTGGAGACACTGTGAGAGAGATATGAGTTACAGTTCTATTGGCCACCTGACCTTCATAAGCCCTTACTCTGGCCAGGGGACCACAATGGTGTTTTAGGTGTGCTGGAAATGTCAGTTCAGAGTCAGTGTCCAGTAGTTTCTAAAAGGTCTAATCATTTTGTTTGCCCCAATCCATAGGTGCTCTACTAAAAAGTACCTTACTTTAGGGAATCTGTGAGAAAACTTAACAGTATAAATTTTGCTATATACTGGGCTCCTTCTGCAAGGATACCTGGTCTCCCCTTCACTCAAGAGCCAGTATGCTTTCAGCTGTGTATCCTAATGATGAGTACCTAACAAACATTCTATTTTTCACTTTCAGTATGATATTCAATAAATTATATGAAATATTCAACACTTCATTTTAAAATAAGTTTTGTGTCAAATAATTTTGCTCAACTATAAACTAAAGTCAGTGTTTTGCGCATCTGTAAAGTAGACTAGGCTAAGCTATGACATGCATTTTTGACTTATAATATTTTCAACTTATGATGGGTTTATTGGAAAAAAAACCCACTATAATTCTAGGAACATCTATACATTAAAACAAGACAGATATGGCACTTGAAACTTTGTCACTATGGCCTACTTTTTGGTCCAGGCTTCAGTCAACCAACCCAACTGGTTGAGCTCTTCCTGACTCCCAAGATGCAGCTTTAAATCCAGAACTTCTGCTTAGTGAACACATATCAGCTTGATCCAAACTTATGTTCTTTTCACCATTTCAGATTGATCCAACTTACATTCTTTTCACCATTCTTTTCACACCCTTATGATTCATTCTCATATATGTTCCCCAGATTTCTGTCTATATAATTGAAAACACTCAAATAGTTCCTTTGTCAGACATGATAAAATTCTCTGGAGAATGACGATGACTTGAAAGATTTATAAGGCACATGTTGCTGTATTTCCATTAGTGATATTGTCACACACGCAAGAGATATCAAATATATTAGAAGTAAAATGTATTCAAAGGACTTTTATCAAATAAATGTCAGTTGTAAATTAGAATATATTGAAAGATAAATGAGAGACAAATAGGGAATAAAAAATATAGACATTCATTCATAGACAGGTGGAGAGACCTTCAATGAAAGCTAAACATGTTGAAATAGAGACAAGCAAGATGATTTATTTGTTTTGAGACAAGTAATATTCAGACAACTTAAAATGTTGATAGGATAGTGTCAGTAGAAAAGGCATGAATAAAGGGACCAGAAAGAAGGTGACACAGGAAAGTGGACCCTCAAATGGGGGTCTGGCCTGAAAGCCAGATGAGGTTTTAGCTTTATGCAGGAAAGAATTTGAAAGTGAGCTGACAGTAAAGCAAAAGCAAATTTATTGAAGAAATAAAGTAACAGAAGAAAGGCTTGCTCCACTTGAAACTTTCTCACTATGGCTACTTTTTGGTCCAGGCTTTAGTCAACCAGCCCAACTGGTTGAGCGGTTCCTGACTCCCAAGATGCAGCTTTAAATGCAGAACTTCTGCTTAGTGGACACGTGTCAGCTTGATCCAAACTTATGTTCTTTTCACCATGTCAGCTTGATCCAAACTTACGTTCTTTTCACCATTATTTTCAGCAGAGCGGTAACTAGCTTTCAGAAAGTAGCACTTGTGAGTTTTCAAGGTCTTAGTTACACATTCTATTTAATTTTATGTTAAATTGAGAAGGATTATTCATAAATTTTCTGGGAAAGGAGTGTGGAGTTTCCAGAACAGGGCATTCCTTCTCCTTTTAAACCAGATAGAGTAACTTCTGGTAGTTGCCATGGAATTTATAAATTGTCATGGTGCTGGTAGGAGTTTCTTTTTAGTATACTAATATATTATGGCTAGCATAAAAAGAGTAGTAGGGGCAACCTGAGGTCATGTTTTTGTGGGCAACTTAGTTCTAGCCGGTTTTGGTTGGCTTCTCTACTGATTCCCATTTTATCAGAGACTGTGTTTCAGGTCTTATAACTATTTATTGAGCAGGGTCTGCCAGTTTCTTATCTTAAAGGGAAATAATTGATAGGTAGTGTCAGATATAGAGTGTAAGTAGTCAGATTTCACTTTTCGTCTGCTGGATTGAACGGGAAGGCAAATCCCCACAAAGAATGGAATGTAGTATTATTTTAAAAGGAGGATACATCAAAATCTGGAGGCAAGGTGGTGCCTGTGGCTCAGATAGCAGGGCACCGGCCCCATATACCAGAGGTGGCAGGTTCAAACCCGGCCACAGCCAAAAACTGCAAAAGAAAAAAATCTCGAGGCAATTGATGCAGAGGACTTTGAAGAGTGAATATAGCTTTATAGAATATTCTCATCCTGTACGAATCCAAGTGTACTGTTAAGCTAGAGCACTGAGTTAGGAAGAGTACAAGTGTCATTTCATTTGTTTTTAGATACTACTCTGATATGCAACTGCAAATAATGCTTAGTAACTATGTTAATAGCAGTACCTTGAGGGGAACTATAAAATTTCAAAATAAATCTACTCTTTATATAATTTATAAAACTTTTTTCGTTAATGGTGAGTGATGACGGTCAAGTTTCATTCTTCTACAGGTCTCCAGCTAGTTCACCCAGCACCATTTGTTAAATAGGGAATCTTTCCCCCAATGAATGTTTTTGATAGTTTTATCAAAGATCAAATGGCGATAAGTGGCTTGGTTCATCTCTTGGTTCTCTTTTCTGTTCCATAAATCTACCGCTCTGTTTTTGTGCCAGTACTAGGCTGTTTTGATCACTATAGATTTATTATATAGCCTGAAGTCTGATACTGTGACACCTCCTGATTAATTTTTATTTCTGAGTAATGTATTGACTATCTGAGGTTTTTTTCTGACTCCATATAAAATGAAGCACTATTTTTTCAAGCTCTTTAAAGTAGTACAATGGTGCTTTAATAGGGATTTCATTAAGTCTGTAGATTGCTTTGGGTAGTATAGATAATTTAACAATGTTCATTCTTCCCAACCATAAGCATGATATATTTTTCCATTTGTTAACATCTTCAGCTATTTCCTTTCTTGGAAAATTATAATTCTCTTTATAGAAATCTTTCAAATCCTTTGTTAGATAAATTCCCAGATATTTCATCTTCTTTGGCACTACTATAAAAAGGAATAGCATCCTTGACTATATTTTCAGTTTGACTATTTAAATATTGGCATATTTAAAAGCTATTAATTTGTAAGTATTGATTTTGTATCCTGAGATACTGCTGTATTCCTTGGTCACTTCAAAACTATTAAGAATAGAATATGATTGTCTTACCACAACAAATAAGTAAGAGAGGAGATGGCTATGTTAATCAGTTAGATGTAAGCATTCCACATTGTATTTCAAATCAGTACATTGTACCCATAAATGCATGAATGTACAAAGTTATGATTTCATAAAGAATAAAAAACTTTCTTCATTCTTGTATTTTACAAATATGATTACGTTCATTTAAAAAGCAATAATTTGTTTCTTGAGAAGTTTATCTATTCCTGTTGCAGTTCTGCTTTGAAAACATTTCTAACATTATATTGTTAGAACAATATAATTCCAACAACCAACCTGCAGCCATGAAGGCTAAGAATAGATTCCAGTAATGGAAGCTCAGGGGCTCAGGCTGGAACATAATGCTTTGCCTCCTGAGAAGTGGGAAGGTCTAATATTCCATTAGACCACATGTAGCATCTTTATATTTGCTAAGGGATTGCTAGTGCTTGCATTTCTCAAAACAGTCTTACATTATCACTATCCACATTTAACTAGCTCAAAGTTCCAGCTTAGTGGATTATTTCACAGTAGTCACGCTAATGTAAATAGCACATTTGGAATTCAAATGTTGTAGTTTTATCCTTGAAGTGTTCTATGGCAGTGCTTCTCAAACTTTAATGTTCATATGTGAGACCCTTGGGATCTTGTTAAATACAGATTCTAGGTCAATGTAGATGAGGGTGGGAAGTTTGTATTTCTAAGAAGCTCTAAAGTGATACTGATGCTTTAAATAGCAAGGCTTTAGTTTGTAGTTAAATGCCTGCTTATAGACAGAATGAACAAAAACTAACCAATATGTTTACTTCAATAAATTGCTTTAAACAAACTTATTAGAATCAGCTTAGCATATAATATGCATGGTATGTATGTACATATATATGCATGTATATACAAAACATCCAGTTAGTTTTTTTGCCTACTATATCTACTAATTACACAGCAAACTAAAAATAATAAAATTATTGGTTAAAATTATGTACCAGCATCAAAACTACTTTGAAGGGTATTTTCTTGAAAAATAAATCTCTACCTATCTATATAGATATCTACATACATACATAATTTTTAACATAAAACTGTTAACTTGAATCAAGTAATATTTACAAAAATCATAGTGTAAGATAGTTTCCAGGAACCAAATTGTCAAAATAAATATTTGTAATCAATGCTTAGTTAAGATTAACATTTTGCATTATGATATTAAAAACAGAATGGAAAAATTGATCCCATGAGATTCTCATTTGAGTTCTCCATCAGCTGAAAGTTTCAACACATTCTGTAGCTTTCATATAAATTTTCTTGCACAGCCTTAGATTCTTGCTTTCACTCTTACAAGTCATGAGAGCACAATCCCAACATTCTGTAAGAGGTTTTAGTACATTTTAAGCTAAAATTCATCTTGTGAAATCCAAGAGTGACTTTTTTAGTTAAAATTGAGAATTTTGAGAAGTGAAGAATATGTGTGGAAACATTTTTAATTAAGTAAAGAAAATCCTGTCTGTTAATCTAGTTGAATTAAAGACAATGAGATGATGAATTTTTTTCATGATTTCTCTGAGGCTAGGTTGTGTCCAGGGAAACCTATTGCTTGGCTAGAAAACAGTAGACATTTTCATGAAACTGTTGACAAATGCAATAACTTGGATGATTCTTATGGCATGATGGTGTATTCAAGAAGCCACTCAAAAAGTATATACTGAGCTGGGTGCAGTGGCTCATGCCTGTAATCCCAGCACTCTGGGAGGCCAGAGCAGGAGGATTGCCAGAGCTCAGGAGTTGAAGACCAGCCTGAGCAAGAGCAAGACTCTGTCTTTACTAAAAATAGAAAAATTAGCTAGGTCTTGTGGCAGGTGCCTATTGTCCCAGCTATTTGGGAGGCTGAGGCAGGAGAATCACTTGAACCCAGGAATCTGAGGTTGCTGTAGGCTAGGTTGATGCCATGGCACTCTAGCCTGGGCAACAGAGTGAGACTCTGTCTCCAAAAAAAAAAAAAAAAAAAAAAAAGTACATACTATATTGATCCATTATATGGCACTCTCAAGAGATAAAACTAGTGATGAACAACAGATTTGTGATTGCCAGTACTTGGGGGGTTTAGATGGGTTTGTAATAAAGAGGCAGCAAGATGACGTTTTGGGGGGGAGGTGATAGAAATTTATCTTATTATAATAGTAGCTTGTATTCATGTCTTAGAATTTATAGAACTGTACACCAGAAAAAAATTATTTTACAGCATGATAATACCAGAATAAAAAAAAGTAGAAAAAAGGTTAATTCAAGAGATATTAATTTAACTCAGAACCTAACTGAACTTGCCCATTATATGGAGCTGTGGATTTATAGAAATTGCTTCCTGCAACATGCAGTCAGGCATGGAGCATCCTTCTGCTTCCATTTCCTGGAAAAATACATAGGGGAAATGGTGATAAGTGAAGATTTGACTATCCTGGACATCGGTCCCATTACTACTAGACATAGATGCCTTCATGTTGTTGAAAACAAAATCTATAATGGAAATATTATTTATCACTGTATCACTTTGTACTTTTTAAATATAATATCCCAAATAAAATTTTGAGGTTGTGTTTAACTATAGTAGGTAAATATGATAATCAACTGCATGGTCTTCAAAGCTTAAATACTAAAACCTGTATATCTATAGAAGTTGTACCTGTGACAATAGTTTAAAAGAAAAAAATTTCACCAATACCTCAGGGCATTGTAATGAGCATTTCTGATTCTTTCTATTAGGGTGGTAATTGCTAATTGAAGCCTAATATAGAGTTGGCTATAAGGGGTTCTTTCTCCATATTGGAAAAAAATAGTGTAAAGGAAAGCCTGGCATAGATTACATGGGCTCTAATGTAGACTGTCCATGGTGCATAGGAGGAATCTGGGATTAGCAGGTTCAAGAAGTTTACCCAAACTTCAGGCATTGGTCAAGAAAAGCTGTGCCGAAAAGTCAAGTCTCCAGGCTCTGCATGTGTTGGGATACACAACCCCATCATTCTGGTTTTAGGAGGGATTCTCATGCCCCTTGAGTTTCATTTGATTAGATACTCAAGGGCTCCCTGCTCTCTCTGCTATAGGAGGTGAGTAGTTACTGTTCTAGATGCTGTCATTAGAAATATGTCAACCCTTACACAAAAACAAGTGTCTTCCTCTGAGTTTCCTCTGTGCTTTGAGAGTATGTTTAACTAAAAATGCTGGTCTGGTGAAAGCAATTTTCTGCTCTGAATCTGCAAATAAATGTTGATTCTAAGAATTGTTATTAGTTTAGAAAGTGAATCATCTCTTTGATGGTGATAAAATCACCAGAAATTAAAATCAAGTAGAATATGAAATTGCTGACAATTTTGTTTTGAGTTTATTAGAGGATGAAATTATATACACATTTATACATACACGGACTCAGAAATACTAATTCTTTTGCAAACAAAAGTAATTCTATTGTTTCTGTTTCTATATTACCTATATTTACTATTTAATCTTAGGTTGTATTTTAAATATTCACATTTAGGGCAGCGCCTGTGGCTCAAAGGAGTAGGGCGCCAGCTCCATATGCTGGAGGTGGCAAGTTCAAACCCAGCCTCAGCAAAAAAAAAAAAAAAAAAGTAAATATTCACATTTAAACAAAATGGTGAGATTTTTGGTCATTGAGCATATGGTACTATAAGTAAATATTATAAAATATTAAATATTACTATTAATAAAAGAGATAAAGAGTCAAATACTAGAAAATATGGCTTTAGTTATTAAATTTAATGATAGTTTTATTTTGACTCTTAGCCCAGATTGATCTATTTGTCTATCATAGTTAGAAGGCACTATGACTTACATATCGTTTCAAAACTATGGTTGTGCCACCACCTGAGAAATAAACTTGTGATATCTGAACAGGCAACAAGAATAACCAGAAGCTGCATGAAGATCTGGCACAGAGACCGGTGAGGCTAAATGCCCTGTGGCAGGATGGTATCAGTATGTCTCCCAAGAAGGTCACGGGGTGGACCGTCAATATGTCTCCCAAGAAGGTCACGGTGGTGGAGCACCATGAACAAAAGGAAGTGTTAGCTGTGAGGCCTGATACACTAGCATTTTCTCTATTTTTTCTGATATGCTAAATTTGTTAAAAATTATTTCTTTACAAGGGCAAATGACTCATTTTTATCTCTAACAACTACCTTTGACCCTCCATATTAAATGCAGAGAATCTGTCTTTCCTCCTAATAGTTTAAGAAAAAAAAAATATATCTACATATATATGAGGTCAGATAATTAAGTTCTCAAACTCATCCTAGAAAAAGTGCTTTGAAGGGTGGAGTAGGTGCTGGCATTGGTGCATAGCTTCCCAAGGGGAGTGCTTTGAGATTTGACTGAAGTGACATTCAGCAACAAGGTATGTAGCATTTTTTTCCAGGCTGAATTTGCAAAGTTAATTTTTGGACCTCATATGCATTAGTATTTATACAATTATAAGAGCTAAATGATACTGAATATGTCTTATTATATTTAAATAAAGTTTAAGTAACAATTTTATAACGTTTCTACAAAACAAGATAAATAGATGCCGTGATTAGAATTTAAGGGTCATATAAAAAAATGGAAGTAAGGATGGGTATTTCTGTATTCAATAAAATACAGTCAGTATGAATTTTATTCAGTTTTTAAATAACCTTAATTCGTAAAATAAAATTAACTAGACCATACCAAATGTTTGAACCTATACTTTCTTATAAGGGAGATGAAGGACAAAGTAATAATTAGCCTCCAAATGCTTCAGTTGTGAAAAGTAGGGACTCCCACAAATCATCTTACCTTACCTGTGAGGGCTCTGTGAGGCTCCCCTGGCTTCACATGTGACCACTGTGATAGGTTCTCCTCTTTCCCACTCAAGTGGTACTTCTGTGAGCTCATGACTACATCCATTGTGCTTCAAACCTGAACACAGTCATGATTCAGAGACATTGTTTTAGAAAAGAGCAGGTCTGTACTCACTAGAGCAATATTAGGTTATTATATGGCTTTTGCTATCTCATACACATCAGTGAATGGGGGAATAAGATTTAAGCAGACACTAATGCCTTTATTCTTTATCATTTTACTAAAAACATTGGTTAAATTAGTCCCCACCCCCATCAATATTCCTCTTCTCAAATACTGTACGTTTTTTCAATACAGAAGCTGCACTGTAATAGATATTTTATGTACTTGTTTTTGTGAAACAATTGGTTCAGTTAGTAAAGAGTGTGTCTAATTAGTTTTCTCCTTGACACAGATAGCTTCTTTCAATTCAAGAAATTGTGTAATTGTGTTACTGAACTTATTTTAAGTGCCTGTTACACCTGAAAACACTGCATAATGGCAGGTGCACCCTGTCTCAGCCCTGACATTGGCATTGCCTGGAGAACTCTGAACATACTAAGGCCTGTGTCCTTCCCCAGACATTGATTTAATTGGACTGTGCTGGGCCAATTTATGTTTCTTAGATGATTCTGCTGATAGACAAGCATTGAATCCTGGCTTATTAATTATACATAGTTATTTGATTTAATTGAATTCTTCCTTGATTTCCTGACCAACTTATTAAAGCATTTTTATCCATTCCCCCTACAAATGAGCAGACTAACTTTTCTGATATGAAAAGAAAAGACATGATATTCACCTGGGTAAATATCTTTAAAAATATAAGTAGGAGTCTGGGGGGATCATGCCTGGAAAGAGTTACGAAAAAAACACAAAATGTAATGGTACACAGTACACCTGAGACAGGTGTAGGGAAGGTGAGATGACGAGGGAAACTCTAAGGAGCCCCTGCTGGTCTTGGGTCCTGTGTAACATAGGAAAGCGAGTCATCGCCTTTCTTTATGCATTGTGCATTTAAATTCTTTCACAATCTGAAAATTCATTAGTAGTCTGAGGAAGTGAAACAGAGGACAAGTTATAATGCAACATCTTTACTTTCTTTGTTATTAGAAACCAAAATTCATGTCTTCTTTTGGAGTTTGACAAATGTAATAATGCTTTTATTATTACTAGGGAAATTGGATGACTTACAACACTGATTAAATACCACAGCGAAGGGGCATTTAATAGTAATTAGAATAACTTTAGGCATAGTTATAAATATAGTTTCTAATGAGGAAGTGGTTTTGTTAGTTCAGGTATGGACTAAGACAAAATACTAACTTCTCACAAAGTAGTTTTCAGGTGTGTCCACACATTATCAATATGATGGTGACAGTGGCCCATTCATAACATTTATATGGCACCCACTTACCACATGTAGGGACTTTAGCCTCGTAATAGCCATAGGTTCTATTATAATCCCAAATTTATAGATGGAATGTGGGAACTGCAAATATTAAATTCTTGCTTAAGTTTACAACCTTAGTAAGACCACAAGTTTCAGAGACCAGACTTTTAAATGCACAATGCCATATGATGTGGAGTTTAAAGGAGAAAGCAAGTCACTTAAACCCATCCCAATGAAAGAGAAGAAAAGAAGAGGAGGTGGGGAGGCAGAAAAGAAGCAAGGAAAGAAAGAAGGAAAAAAGCAAGGAGGAGAAGGAAGGAAAGGAAGAGCTCTTTGACCAACCTGAATATTCATGGAAGACATTCTAGAGCAGATGAGTTTAACTTTTCAGTGCGTATGCAGTACTCTCTAAATCATTTTTTTCTTTTACTTATTTACTTATTTACGTAGAAACCCTCATAATGTCATAGTGGCAAAACATCTAGCAAAACACAGACATTTATAACAATCAGCTGAAAAATTATTGAGAATAGCTTGAATCAAAAATTTTAGGAATATGCTCCCTTATTCATCTGATTTATGTCTCTGTGTGTAGCATGGGGTAGGAGGGCTGGCCATGGATTCCTCCCTTTCTGTAGCAGAGTGAAGGAAGAGAGGCTCAGTGGGAAAGGAAATAATTTTTGAAGTAGTTCTTCTTTTTCTATTGTCTATAAGATTTGGCATGATCTGTTTTTTGAAATTATCTTCTATTTTTATTTATGAAAATAAATATTCTCTATTTTTGGAGACTTTGGGAAAAAAAAGAAAATAAATTTTAGGTATAAAAGTGCAAATTTGGGGGTGTTCTTATGGGATATCCCTTGTGACTCCTTTTCTTATCCCCATCATCTCACCATCATGATCTTAATGGTAAGTTTTTAAGTTTCAGTCAGGGAGAAGACACTAAGGATGCTGTCTCTAATATTCCTAGTAAGACTTTAAGATCCCTCAACAAGGAAGAGTCAAACCAAGATTCAGAATCCTGATTCTGAATTCAAGAAGGAAATCTGGGAAGGGGCTTGGAAAGGGAAGAAGGGATGAGATCACGAAGGGCCTTGTAAGCAGTGCTGAGGAAAGAAGGTATCTTCCAAAGAAATAAAATAGCTATTACAAATATTAAATCGCAGTCATATTTGTAATTTTGAAGATTGCTGAGCCTGTGTGTGCAGAAAGTCTTAGACTGGAAAAAGATAGGAGGGCAAGACACCAAAGGCAGGCTCTGCCCTTGTGCTGGGGAGAAACATAGGGTCTGAGCTGGGTTGGCAATCTTGGATATGGGGAGAAAAGACGTATGAATTGATGGCAATGAGAATCATAGGAAGAGGAATCACTGTGTAGGAGAAACGACACCCAGTTTAGTGCATGCTGATTGTGAGGCACCTGTGTAGAAGGATGGGTTAATAGAAATACCCCAATAAGGAGCACACTAGATTTTGAGATCTATTTTTGTTTTAAACTAGTAAAGGGGAAAAATATCAACTCCATTGTTGACTGTCTATTAATCCTGATGGAGTGTCAGTATGGCCAATGAGGAATAAAAACAAAAGGCAGCAAGATTAAAAGTTCTTTAAGTTTCCTCTGTGATGTTTGGTATCTGCCTTAGAATTTACTGTTATTTTCCCTGAATTATTCAAGATGCTTTCCATTTGGAACCTCAAGGCTAATAGTGTAATGGGCTTGTTTTCTTAATCTATTTCCACAAAACAGCCACCAAAATTTAGTGGCTTAAAATATGATCACATTATTCTGTTCATGACTCTGCAGTTCTGCAGGGTGTGGTGGGGGCAAGTCTGCATCATCTAGGGATGGCTCAAAGACCAGGGGCTGGAATCGTTGGCAGGCTCATCTGCTCCCATGTCTAGTAGTTGATGCCAGCTGTTGGATTTCTATGTGGGCATCCAACTTCCTCTCTGCATTGTGGGTGGACCCAAAGGTGAGAATCCCAGGAGGCAGATGAGAGCCAGGCAGAGTTATGTTGCCTTTCTAAACTGAGCCAAGGAAGTCACCTGGTGTCACTCTTACTACGTTATGGTCATTAGAAGTGAGTCACCCATTGTCACAGGGAGGGAAATTAGACTTTATTTTTGGTAGTTTTTGGCCAGGGCTGGGTTTGAAACTGCCAAGCCTGGCATATGGGGCCGATGCCCTACTCCTTTGAGCCACAGGTGCCGCCTAGACTTTACTATTTTTATTAAGCGTTAAAGAATTCAAGCACATATGAGGCTGTCCAGAAAGTATCCAGTTATTGCCAATACTATTTTTCATAGCATATGGCTGGATACTTTCTGGACAGATCTCATTTTCAAACCACTAGAGGGATCTCAGAAGGCTGTGTTACTTACAACCAACTATTTTTTTTCAAATTGAAATACAATCTTTAAGAGAAACCATAGCTGAAGCCAAGATTGTATTTAGGAGTTATCACAGTGAAAGAAATAAAACTACATATAAATTTGATATTTCAGAGCAGTTTTTCCTTGGTGCAAGACATTTAAAGTTTTAAATATGGTTTGGGGCAGTTTCACAAGACATATTATGTAAATTGGGAGCAGAAGATGAATTAGGGGTCAATCTTAAAAATTCATTTTGGGCAAGTGCAGCATTTGCACAGCATCCCTCTGGTTTCATGCTATTTATATAAAAGAGCTGTGCCTTTGCACAGGGATCTTCAGGGTAAATGACAATTCAAGGATAGGAAATGCCTTTTCATGTAAAATGACCTTTGTAGAAATGCTGTTATTTTCAATATATTGTAAAAGAGGTGAATCTGAACAACCTTTAAAAATATTTAATGGGCCATCTATTTATGGCATGTTGTAAGGCTAAATGTTGATTAGCATTTGGCTAAAAGAGGCCAAATGGAAAGAGCTAACTTTGGAATCCATAGCCCTGATTCTGAATCTTGGTTTGATTCTTTCTTGCTGAGGGACTTTAAAGTCTTGTTATGAGGACCAAAGACGACATCATTGGTGTCTGTTTCCTGAATGAAACACAAAAACTTCAACTTATTTATCATTAAGATTATGGCGATGAGATATTGATGATGATGATGAGAAAATTTTTTAATATCTCAGAAGTAGTAGACATTATTATAATATTGAATTATACCAACCTGACCATGTGGCTATGAAAAAGACCCTCCCTTCAAAGTGTCTTATTTTTACTGTTGAAGAAATTATTTAGAAAAACTTGAAAACAATGCATATTTAAAGTTTCAAATTATAACCAAAAGGTAGTACCATAAGGGGTATGTGATTTTGCTAGAAAGTTTGACATTTAAATGGACAACTCATTGAAATAAGAATTATTTTAAGAATCCAATTTATTGCATGTTTTGATTCATATAAATTTCCCTTGACAATGTTAATCCAATTATCAGGGTAAATAAATAAATCACTTCTGTAAATTAAAATGTAGACATGTGTACATATTGGTTTTTGCCTTTAGAACTTTGATCATAAAATATATTTTAACATAAGGTTGGCATAAAATATAACATAAATATTACAAATTGTTCTTTCAAAATATACAGGTGGACATAACTCACAATTTCAAAGTACTTAGCATAATTCACAGATTGTATATCTAAAATCTCTTTGAGACTAATTATTATAATGTATAATTAATGCACTCCTATCTTTAATACCTTTTAAGAAAATACCGTTGTCTACCTCAAGTTTATTAATAACTTAAAATATTTAAGCAATTCTTTAAAACTGTTGTTAAAAATTTCTCTTTCAAATATAATGGCTAATGCTGACTGTTTTATTTATGGGAATTTCATAATAAAAATTAGAACTGTGCTTCAGATGGGTTTGGGTGGCACATCTGGTGAAAGGTTCAAAGTGAGATATATCAGGCCAGGCGCAGTGGATCACGCCTGTAATCCTAGTACTCTTGGAGGCCAAGGAAGGTGGATCACCTGAGCTCACAAGTTGGAGACCAACCTGAGCTAGAGTGAGACCTAGTCTCTAAAAATAGCTGGGCACTGTGGCCAGTGCCTGTAGTCCCAGCTGCTTGGAAGGCTGAGGCAAGAGAATTGCTTGGGAAAATTAGCTGACCTGCTCTTTGAAATGTAAATTATGTGTGAACACACTAACTGCATCTCTATTAGAATCTTCTCTTGGTCACAAGCAAATGAGTAATATAAATCTGATACAATGGCTAAGTATTACCAAATCTGTATACTTTCCTATTTTGTAGATTGTAAAATAATGATCCAATGCTCATTGCTTATGAGTGATCATTTTCCTTACTGAAATGCAAGCAGGCAGACCTACACTTCCAGCTTAGAGTAAGAGTCAGTTTATTAGAGTACATACTCGTGGCATTATTAATTAAGCAAACATGTGCAATATTGAGGGCTTACTCTGCCCCAGGGTGCCTGATGCTAGGTTCACATGCCATTGAGTCATTACCCTCATGAAGCCTATAGGCTGCCAATCTGAATGAGTCTGATTCCTTTTTAATCCTATAAGGAAGCAGCCACTTTGTAAATCAGGTGTTATTAATACAGCTGCCTCTGAGAATGGGTGATTTAGCTGAGTGGGTGAAGCAGGCGAGCTTACTCTAAACCAATAAGGAGTGGTTTAGACTGTGGTTCAGTTGGAGAATCACTGCCTGATTAAAGGTATTTACTTCCAGAAGCATCAAAGAAAGACATACTTAGTCGGAAATCCTTTAGAAATCTTGCTTTTAAGGAGTCTTGCTTGGTTTGCAAAAGGAAGCTTTTTCTGAAGAACAGTGCATTACGAAGTAGAACGGGACAAGGAGCCCACTCCTGAGCTGCTCTACCACCTGCCTATCCCAGGCAAACACTGAGCTAGGTGGTTTGTAAGATTCATTCCAGGTCTGATGTTCTATAGTTGTCAGATCATCTGGGAGAAAGTTTGGACCCTGAAGAGCCAGCAAACTAGGAGATGCACTTCAAATGGCGGTCTAATGTTTCAAAGTTGTAGCAGAGCTGCCTTGAAGAATGTAAGTCAGGCTGGCCTTCCTCCCCACCACACCCCTCCATGACTGGCCCAGCCACTCCTTCACTTAACTGAGCACCCCTGCTGGACATGTTTTATATATTAAGCTTTTACTCAAGAAGTCATTTAATGAAAAGGGTCTTGCTGTTTAGAAAACAATGGGGGATAGCTTTCATGTGAAGGTCCTAAATTAGTTTCATAGTGGGGTGAGTACATTGGGTACTTTTTCTTCCATTCTTGAGAGACTTTACTAAGAAGAATATGTTTCAGCTCCATCCACGTAAACATGAAAGAGGTAAAGTCTCCATCTTTCTTTAAGGCTGTGTAGTATTCCATGGTGTACATATACCATAATTTATTAATCCATTCGTGGATAGATGGGGATTTGGGCTTTAGGGGGGAAAGGGAAAGGGTGGGGAGGGAGGGGGGAGGGGGGTAGAGGGAAGAGGATGGATGGGATTATACCTGTGGTGCATCTTACAAGGGTATATGTAAAACTTGGCAAATGTGGAATGTAAATGTCTTAGCAAAATAACCGGGAAAATGCCAGGAAGGCTATATTAACCAGTGTGATGAAAATGTGTCAAACGATCTATGAACCAAGTGTATGGTGCCCCATGATTACATTAATGTGCACAGCTATGATTTATGATAATAATTAAAAAACAAGAAAACAATGG
>CAUYPK010066697.1:0-47086 GCA_963574355.1 Loris lydekkerianus | reverse complement strand
CCTAGCCGCAGCTGCTGGTAGCTCTTGCTGCACAGGACTACCTGCAGCATGGTCTTATGCTCCCCTGTCTTCCGCTGGCAGGCTTCCCACAAGACCTGAAATGGCACACCCAGGAAGTAGCAAAGAAGCACCCAGACCACTATACAGAGGTTCTCTACAGTCGGGCTGAGTGGGTTCTAGTTACCATTGCATCCTGGGCAGCCAAGGCAGGGTCCGCATAGCCTTCTTCTCTGGTTCCCTGTGAAGTAAACGCACGTTTCCCTCGTAAATATTCTTAATACCAGACAGGATTACTGGGATGAAAATCTTTGAACCACTGTGGTCATCCTAAGAAAGTTCTGTCATTATTTGGAATAAGATAGTTACCATTTCTTGAATAAACTACGAAATTTATTTTATTTTATTTTTTAGACAGGGTCTTGCTCTGTTGTCCTGGCTTGAGTGCTGTAGTTTCATAGTTTATGATAACCTCAAATTCCTGGGCTCAATCAAGGAGGTCTCAGCCTCCTGCCTCAGCCTGCTGAGTAGCTGGGACGACAGGTACCTGCCACCACACCCAGTAATTTTTCCTTTTTTAGTAGAGACAGACAGGGTGATGCTCTTACTCAGGCTGGTCTCCAACTCCTGACCTGAAGTGTTCTTTCCATCTCAGCCCCACAGAGTATTTAGGATCACAGTGCTAGCCGTCATGCCCGACCTAATTTCGTGTGTGTGTATAGCACTGTGGAATTCTCTGAAAAAAGCCAAGGTGTTTCACTTTTCCAAGTCTCCCTGCAGTATCTTTCCCATCAAATCGAGCACCCACTGCATGGCAGTGGGCAGCAGGAATAGGATTTAACATTGTTAGACAGAAAAGGCACAGAGAAAGAAGTCTGCCTCTAATTTACAAAGTCTGATTTATGCAACAACAAAATCCAGACTTTGTGGAGTGAGAATACTTTGTAGATTTTTTTAACTCCTGCCCCTTTTATCATATAACCACACACAGGGTCCAGTTGATCTCTCAATCAGGAGGGAAGGTGGCTAACAAATGCAGGACCCAGAAGGCCCTGAGGAAAAGAGGGGACAGGGGAGAAGGAGGAGGCGAGGCCTCCTGTTAAAATTCGATCCTCAGTGTTGGAGGTGAGGCCTGGTTGGAAGCGTCTGGGTCAAGAGGATAGATGGCTCACGAATAGCTTGGTGACGTCCTCCCTGTGCTGGGTGAGTTGTTGCTTCTGAGTCTCCCCCCCAGAGCTCCCTGGAAAGCTGCTCATTTAGCATACTGACAGTGACACAAGAAAAAATGTTTTTTCTTCTGGGCCACAGTGTTTTATTAGGTCGAAAGACATGTGAGTTATATGATTCATGACCCCCTGGCTCAAAACTAGTGTAAGTTAAATACAACCCACATGACAGTTAATCTATTGAAAGGAGTCTGGCACCCACTTCCCTCTCGCCTGCTTTCTTCCTCCTTCCGGTGAAACCAAGGCGATGAAGAACAGGCAGGACCTCTCAAAGCTTGTCAGTAGGAGGCACAGAAATGTGTAGGTTAAAAAAATCCCAGAAACTCACTCATGGAGACTATTGGGACTAGAGCAGGTCAGAAAAAGGAACAGTAAACAGCGGCGCCCTCGGTGCTGTTCACGCCAGCGCGGCCTGTTCCTGGGGACCGTGGGGCGCTCACCTCGCCTCCCCCTGCTGCGCTTTGGACCTTTCTCTGTAGAAGGTACTACTTCTCCACCTTTATTCATACTAAAGGGGAATAATTTATTCTTTTCTTTAAAGGCAACTATGTTTTTTTTTTTAATTTCACATGCTCCTGTACAAAATTCTACTTGTGTCTTTCAGGGAAATTTTTTTAAATACTCAGTTATATTTTTGATGTACAAAGGTAAGATTTAGGGATGTGTAAGTACTTGTTTCATTTGAAACACACACACACACACACACACACCAAACCAAAATATCGGCTTTCAAGACATTTTCCCCAGAGGCTTCTAGATCTCTTTCAGTAATTAAAAGCTGAACACTGACTCTCTTTTGCTTTGCCTTCCTGAATATCTTTGCTAAACAGAATAGCAGGCACATATGAGAGTGTGCTTAAAATGACAGAAAATTATACCTTGAAAATGTTATTCATATTACAATGCTAAATAATATGTAGAATGTTTTAAAGAAATGTTAATTGAATGGAAATAATTACATACCATTTAGTCAATACAGATGAATAAGATCTATGTCAAAACCAAAACCTAATTTTAATCCAAAGTAATGTTCCTCTTTGGGATAATACATTACAGTGCCACCAAAGTTTACTGGCAGCACTGAGGATCATAAATGGCATTTGGAGACTGTAGCATTCAAATAAATTCTGGACTTCTACTTAGTAGGTCTTTAGACCATCAGAGAGCTAGAACCTGTTTCCTCATTTCTAAAATGCTCCTGAGCATTTATATTGCAAGTGTCCTGTTGTTATTAAGTGGGAAATATGCTTATATGCTTGTCTCCCTGCACAATGTGAGACATGTAGCAGGAATCTAGAAAAGCTAGTATACCCCTATTTGGTAGTTTTTTAAAAATGGAATTAATTTCTAATTACAGTAATAAACTGTAACTTTATAATTCTAATCTTTTAATTCCTCTGGAATATATATATATATAATGTTTGAGACCATTTTAAGTAAGGGAGACTTCTAATTTTTTGAGAATAGGGCTGGTCCATTAGCCATGCTTATGTCTAAAGCCAACTCAAGTTTCTAGCTGAGTAACTTCAACATGGCTTCAATAAAGGTCATTACACAAAATTTACTACCAAACTATAATATACTGGAATTTTCTCTTCTATGTTTTGGAGATGATATATATCTAGTTTTTAATAGTACAAAATGGTATGAATTTTGGAATGCCATACCTGGACCAAATTAATAAGGGTGTCTCTGAAGTGTCCAGAGGTCTCTGAGTAAATGTCCTCTTGAAGGTTACTGCTGTATTCTGTACAAAAAAACCATGTTAAAGAATGTGATTTGTTATGGAACCACGAATCAATGCGCTTTGGATAAGTTAATGCTCTCCAACTAAGAGCAGGAAATATTGTCAACCTATTAACATTTCTTTGTAAATAAACTGTCCCCAAAGAAAGGTGTCACCTAGTGGCAACGTAGCCATAGGTCTATTCTTTAAAAAGTAATCTTTACTCCAAAATTAAAAAACAGAATTGAGAGTCATTTCATATTCTCCAGTTCTCAAAGTTCAGAGCTTTGCATTCTGTTGTCATGGACTTCCACAGAGTCCAGCACTTTTCTCCAGTACTCATTTTAATATTTTAAGGGAAAGTTGTTGCTTCATTCCCCGTGGAAAAGTCTTCTTTTTGTCCAAATGCAATACAGGTGACTATCTGCAACATTTTCTTAACATTCAAGGTTATATAACCCATACTGTAATGGAATTTAAGGCATTAAGCCCTTTGTGAAAATGAATATAGTTGTCCTGCCAACTTTTGAATATGAAAAAATTTGGTTTTGAGGAATATTACAAGACTGATGAAATGTATGTAAAGCACTATAAATATATTTATAGACTTCAGTGAGAGATCACTGCACTTTGTTTTATTTTGTCTATTTTGAGTTAGAGATAAAAACTTCTCCTGAGCTGAGGTGCAGGGAACTTCCCTGTCGTAATGAAAACATTTTCCTCAGAGAGACTTGTAATTTTTTTCCTGGATAATTTGCTTAACTGGATTGGGGAAATGTTTCATTTTTAGCACACTGACCATCAATTCTACTTAATAGGTTAATTGGTCTTGTGTGAGTCATATTTCAAATGTAAGAAAATTTTTCAAAATATATGAACTAGAATATTTTATGTGCTATTTAAAAATATGATGTTCATATATGAGTGAAATACACACACACACACACACACACATATACATATATATATTTCCTTACGCAAGCTGTAGGCTTCTCTCATCTGGAAAATTTCTCCATTTGTTCTTGAGGCTAATATATCAATGAGGCAATTCTCATCTGTGCCTGCTCCCTGGAAAAATAAAAGAAGAGAGAAATATAAAAGCATTTTTATTGGGAATAACAGCGCAGCTTATGAAGCGCAGCAGGACCCAGCATACTCAGGATCTGAGATGTGGCAGAAAGGAAAGGATGTTTGGGATAAAGATTCAACGTCAGTCTAGCTATAACATTTACTTAGGAGATAATACATTTATTATCTGAAGACACTGGTCGTTCCTTTAGAATAAAACTGCATAGGTATTTCTAAACAATGTGAAAAAAAATGTTTAAGCAATGCTCACAGCAGTGAGGATTTCCATTTGCTGTTGGAATATCAGTTTTTTAGCAAGCTGCAATTAGAATATAGATGTTCTCATTTTTCAAGAATGTTTTAGGGATCTGTCTCTTCTTCTCCCTAGGTGTGGAATTTTGTACCATTTGCCTGAACATTTGCTTTCTGTGGTCTCTTACAGACATGTGCATGTATTGGCTTGTGACAGCAATTTTACAGACAACACACCTTTTCGGAAAAGCACATTTATCCTTAGCCTTCTATAAACTGTTGATAAAATATACCAGTTTCATCTAAACAACAACATGTGACCTTATTCTTGAAATATTTAGTCACATAATTTTGCAAGAGGTAGAAATTAATGAGATATTTATTAAAAGTGATTAAAGTTCACATGAATTTTAGGCAATTCTTATTCTGATCAGTAAGCATGATGACTGAAATCCATGTTCCTGTAAAAATTCTTTCCTGTTGCCACTTTCCTGTTACACACTGTTCACCTATCGTGGATCTGGTCATTGGCAAGCATTATAGTGTAATATTTCAACACTTGTGTAGTAGTTTCATATCAGCATTTGGAAGTAAAAGACCCTCCCTCTCTGTTCCCCATCCTTATCTAACAAAATCTTAACAGATCCATAGCCAATTTATTTTATGGACATGACTTTCCTATAAGACAGGGGTATTATAATCCTACAAAAGTAAAACTCTGATAGATTTGAGCAATTGTTTTTGTAAAAGACTAACTGAAGTTCATAAAAATAAAGATGTTACCTATACAATATCAATACCTTATTTTGACTTGAGCTAAATTTTAACACATAATTTTAAAAGATTTACATGATTTTTAACATATTCTTCTCAATATGAAAATATATATTGAGAGCAGGCAAATCTGAATAGCCTTGGAGGCTTAATGATTCTTTCCTTTTGGTAGCTTAACATGGACCTGGCTCAGGAAGTCTGAGTTTGTAAACAGAAGAATTGGTGACCCCACCCACTGGTTTCTGGAGGCCCCACCTGCTAACAAGGCCACTTCCTCTGACCATGTTATTTTCACTGTTACATCACTGCTTAGATATTCCCTCTGCTCTCTTTAATCTTGTAAGTGTATAGGAGTGCCAAGGGATAATTTCCCCTCTGGGAATATTGGCCTATAGCTGTTACAGGTTACTTTTGAGTCAGATCACCTTCATGGCATGCCAGAGTTCATGAGCATCATAAGATGGTGGGGGGTACATGAGACCAACCATCACCTCCTTGAAGTGATGTGAAAGCTTCTCTTTCAGATCCCCAATCAGGTCCTATGGAGGAAAAAATATATATTTTTATTACATCAGTTCCTAAACCTAAGATGGGATAATTGGAGAAAGTTTTCTAGTAAGATTTACTTTTCTACATCATTTTGCATAAAACATGTCAAGAATCTGGAATTTCTCATTGATTAAGTTTTTAGGGCCAAAACTGAGCAAATCCAAATCTGTGGTCTTTGCAGGGTTTAGTAATTTCTGCAATTATATTTTTTTATGTCATCTTTGATTAGCAATCAATGTATTATTCTGAAAAGATTCTTTAAAGTTGCATGGTTATCTAAATAATTTATTAAGGAAGAGAATAAATATAACATTTTTATCATCTGTTAAAAACTTTCTATGTCTTAAATTTATTTTTGAGTTAAAAGTTTCTATTTTATTGAGATATAATACACAAAGTCTGACAATTAAGTTTGTGAATTTTTCATGTGCACTTACCTTGGAAGTACTGTACAAACAACTTAGTGATGTTTCATAACCTTGGTATATCAGTCAATCATTGTCTCTCAGCTGTGTTGATGTTGTCATGTGGCAATGTTTTTCTGAGAGGCAATTGCTTTTGTTGTTGTGTGTTTTGTGTGTAGTTGTGATAATGTCAGAGCTTGAATTAGAGCAATAAACAGTAAATTTCTTGATAAACGTAGCAAGAGTGGAAGTGAAATCAGGAACACACTAGCCCAAGTTCATGGGAATGACTGCATAAAGAAAACAGCAGTGTACAAATGGATTAAATGTGTTTCTGAGGGGAGAGAAAAACATCACCAATGAAGAGAGGTCAGGGCAGCCAGTAATGAGCAGAAGTGTAAAAACATTACAAAAATTCATTGAATTGTGAGTCAAAATCTTCAGCTTCCTGTGAAAAACATAGCAGGCAAAGTAACATCAATAGATAAACAGGAAAATCTTAACTAAGAATCTGGGCATGAGAAAGGCATGACTCTTGCATCACAACAATGCACCAATGCACACAGCACTGTCTGCAAGCCAATAAACAAATATCTGTATTGGAACACACTCCCTACTCATCTGATCTGCCCCCATGATGACTTTTTTCTTAACCTGAAGGTAAAGAAAATATTCACAGCTAGAAGACATTTTGATGACATTCAGGACATCAAAGGTAATATGACAACAGCTCTGAGGACCATTCCAGGAAAAGAGTTCCAAAATTGCTCTGAAAGGTGAACTAGGCACTGGTGTCAGTGTACAGCTTCCCGAGGGGATACTTCAAAGGTGATGGTAGTGACAAACAGCAGTGAGGTATGTAGCAATTTTTTTAGGATGGGTTTGGAAACTTAATTTTGAGACTCATATGTACAATTAAATGCACATATTTATACATTTGTGATGCCATTAAAACAACCAATATATGAAATATTTTCATAACATTCAGAAATTCTTGTGCCTCTGTGCTGTCTATTCCTCTTTTCAACTGAGATCTCCAGGCAACTATGATTTGTGTCATTATAAATTAGTTTGTATATTTTAGATTATTTTATAACTGGAATTAAGCACTATATATTACTTTTGCCCATTTTTATAACTTAGTATAATAACTTTTGATATCTGCACGTGTTATATGCTTCAGTATTTCATTTGTATTTATAGACAAGTAATATTCTGCTGTGAGGCTGTATCACTGGTTAAATCATTCACATGGTGATGGACATTGGGTTGTTTCAAGATTTTAGCTATCATAATAAATCTGCTATAAGCATTCATGTACAAATCTTTTTTGAGAAAGAGTCTCACTCTACTACTCTGAGTGGAATGCTGGGTGTCATACCTCTCAGCATCCTCAAACTCCTGCCTTTGCCTCCTGAGTAGCTGCCTGATCTTCCTGCCTCTGCCTCCTGAGTAGCTGGGACTACAGGTTCCCAACACAATGCCTCGCTAGTTTTTCTATTTTTAGTAGAGACAGGGTCTCCCTCTTGCTCAGGCTGGTCTCAAACTCCAGAGCTCAAGCAATCCACCTGCCTCGGCCTCCCAAAGTGCTGCATTTGCAGGCATGAGCCACAGCACCCAGCCCTCATCTTTATAAAGTAATATGTTTATTTATATTTATTTAGGAAATCACTAAAAGTGGAATGGCTGGATTAAATGGTAATTAAATATTTAGCTTTTTAAGAAACTGCAAAGAGTTTTCAAAAGTGGCGTCATTTTATATTCTCACTGGTAGTACATCAGTGAGCTGTTGCATCTCCTCACTGACCCTTCGTATTATTATTATTTTTTTTTTTTAAATTTCAGCTTACTGGGGGTATGCAGCAGTATATAATTATTGCTTTTAACATCATTTGTGTAATAATTTTAAAGAACCCCTGGAATTATTCTTAAAAGTCATTGTATCAAAAACTATAGGCAAGGAATTATCTTTTTCATATTTCTCAGAATCACTGTTTTGTTATTAATTTACTTTTAATTGGTAAAAATTCCCCCAATTTAACAGGAACAAAAATATAAAACTCTTTAATATTAGATAGATATTTCACTCTAAAAAATCTTTTTGCCAAATGAAGATATAACTGTTACAAAAACTTTCTGATAATGTCAAGCAATTTAACACCTGCTATTAGAGTCTGATAAAAAGGGAAGACATAAGAAATTAAAAATATCAAAAACATAATATCTAAACATCTACCAAATTTAAAATAAATTGAAAACATAACAATCTCCAAAATTCTAGTGATTGCAGGTATAATAAACACAATTATAGGTACACAACTTATATAAAATTGTTATATTATTTAAAGATAGACTTTCATAAATCAAGGGTACATTTTATAAACCACAGTGCAAAATTTAAAAAGCAAAACACACGAATATAGGTAATAAGGCAATAATGGATCTAAAATGAACTCCGAACACAAGTTGAATTAGTCTAAAAGAGGCTAAGAAAAGAGAAGAGAAAATATGAAATTTAAATTTAAAGTAAGTAATAGATGGTGGTGGGTCTGCTCAACCATTTGACAGTTGTGTAAAAGCTGAGCTGAGTGTGGCAGCTTATACATGTACTTGTATTGCTTTGGAAGACTGAGAACGTGGGCCCAGGAGTTCACGTCGTCCAGCCTGGCAAAAAAAGCGTGATCCCATTTCTAAAACAAAAAATAATAATTCAGCTGAGCATAGTGGCTGGTCCTGTAGTGACCTAGCTACTTGAGAGGCTAAGGTAAAAGGACAGCTTGAGCACTGGAGTTATTTGAATATCAAACAAAGTACCCTTCTGAGAAAAGAAGATTTCTATGGATGAAGAGGGGGTATTTCACACCGATAGAGTGTCAACTCATAAATTAGAATAAAATCCTAAATGTATATTTACCAAACAACAGAATTTTGAAGTATATTAAGAAAAAAAAAATGACAAAACTGAAAATGACAAAATCGACAAATCCACAATTAGAGATTTTAAATAATCTTCTTTCATAGTTGATAGAAAAGTTAGAAAATAAGTAAATGGTAATAAGACATGGCTTTCAATGTCAAATTGATATTTACAGCACACTGACCAGCAACAACAGAATACACATTCTTCTCAAACACACATAAAACATGCATCATGTGAATGTGAAAATAAGTAATCTCAAGAAATGTATAAGAGTTTAAATCATCTGTAGTATAATCTCTCACCACAGCTTAATTATTTGTGAAATTAATAATAAAAATATATCCGGAGAAGACTAGATATTTGGAAATTGGACAACATACTTCTATATTACCCTAGGATCGAAGAATAAATCACAAGGAAGTTATAAAGTGCTTCAAATTCAATGGAGGGACAGAACATGCCAAACTTTATGAAATGTGGCTGAGACAGTGCTTGAAGATAAATTTTTGAACATTTATAGTAGAAGAAGAGAAACATAAAATAAATTACGTAAGCTTTCATTTCAAAAGATCAGAGCAAATTAAATCCAGAAAAAGAAGAAAGTAAAATATCTATAAGAGCAGAAATCAATGATATAGAATTATATAGTATTAACAAAACTAGATACTGTCAATAAAATAAAATTCAGAGTTTCTGAAAAGTTCAGTAATGTTGGTCAAACTCTACATTGGTTTAAAAAAAAAAGAGAGAGAGAGAGAGAAAATACAAATACCAATAAGGGAGACACATTTGCATGGCAGATACATGTATTACAGTCATTAAAGGATAAGAATATCACAAACACATTTATGCCACTATATTTTAAAAATTTAGTTGAAATGGACAAATTATATGACAGACATAAATTACTAAAATGGATTCAGGCTTGAATAGAAAATCTGGATTACCCAATATTAGTGAAAGAAATTAAATTTCTAATGAATGCCCCTCCCCTAATTCTCAGGTGGAATCACTGATATAATCTATGAGGCATTTAAGAAAGAAGTAAAATAAACCCTACACAAAATCTTGCAGAAAATAGTAGCTGGCAGAAGATTTCTTAATTTATTGGATATGGCCTCATTGCCCTAATACAAAAATAAAAAAAAGACTTCACAAGCAAAGAAATTGAAGACTGATATCCCTTATGAACATAGACACAAAAAATGCGTTTTCAAATATTTAAAAATCACATCTAGCAATACATAAAAAAAAGACACATAATGATCAAATAGGGTTTTTCCCATAAATGTAAGTTTGGTTTGTATTTAAAAATTAATAAGTGTAATTCACCATTTTAGCAATATAAGGAAAAACAGGTACATGACGATATAAATAGATACGGCAAAAACTCTTGAGAATTTTTAACATACAATCATAATAAAAACTCTTTCCAAAGGAAGAATAGAAGGAATCTTCCTTAAGCAGATGGAGGGCATTTATGAAATTTCCATACCTGAGATGATACTATTGAGAACTAAATTCTACTTTTTTTTTTTTTTTTTTTTTTTGCAGGGGCTGGGTTTAAACCCGCCAAGTCCGGTATATGGGGCCGGCGTCCTACTCCTTTGAGCCACAGGCTCCGAGCGAGGCAAGGATATTTGCTCCTACTACCCCTACTTAAACTGTATTAGAGGTAGACACCTAAAAAAGAACAGTTAAAATTTTGAATCATCTGGAAGAAAGAATAGGAAAAAACTTTTGCAACTTGGTGCAGACAAAAAATTTTTAGATAACACATAAAAGTACAAACCATAAGTGAACAGAGTGATGAATTTGCATGGAAAGTGAAACTTCAATCCTTTGAAAGGAATGTTTAAGGGAGTAAAAGAAAAGCCACATGTTGTTACTTCCCATATCTGATCAAAGTCTTGTGCTCAGAAGATAACAGAAACCCCTAAAACTCAATAATAATAAAACAACCTGATAAAAGTGTGGACGCAAGATGTGAACAAATACTTCACCTAATAAAGCAGACAATTTGGAAGTAAACCCATGGAATGATACTTAGGACAGTAGTGATTAGTCTAATGGAAATTAAAACCACAATGAAATATCACTGCATGTTTTCTAGAGTGGCTAAAATTTCAAAAAGACTGACGATATCAGGTTGGTAAGTGGATTATTTGCAACCGTCTTTTTGTCATTAATGGGAATATAAAATATTGCAACCACTTTAGAAAACCGTTTTGTAGCTTTTTATAAATGTACTTAAAAATGGACAAGAAATCCACTATTAATCAACAAATAGCTATTAATCAACAAATATGAAAATTTACGAACATGTGGCACATGCGTGTTTATAGCAACTTTGTTCATGGTAGCTGAAAATTGGAAATGACTCAAATTACATCAAGAGATGAATAAATAAACAAATATTCATGTATTCATATGCTTGAAAAATACTCAGCAATACTAGGGAATGAACTACCAGCACCCAGAGCAACAACTAGGGATCTTAAAAACACTATGTCGAAAAAGTAAATTCAGACACAAAAGAGCATGTATTAAACGAATCCGTTTATATAGCAAAGGTGATCTATAAAGACCAGGGGAAAGCAGGCAGGTGGTCACTTTCAGGAGGATGGAAGGACATGGCCTGAAAAGGGACAGGGATGATGTCTAGGGGCATTAGAAAGGCTTTGTGTCTTGGTTGTGCTTGTGATCACACTGTGCTAAAGTGAATGCATTTTATTTTATAGAAATTATACTCCATATTGTGTATTTTTCATTTTAAAATGTTATTTTGGAATCTATTAGGTGAATATATATGGTCTAAATCCTCAACTTATTTACTTCTTTCAAATAGATTTCCTTACTGTATTTATGTGCCATACTACTTAATCCCTGGTTTCACATTATTGATCCAAGTAACTTAGCAATTTTTAGCCTTTTTCCACATAGGTATGCCTTGGAAAAAGTATAAAGACCATCATTAGTATTGGTGCCATAGGGCAGAGGATGGAGGCCCATGAGAATTCAAGGTGAGAGGAAGAATTTGTAAACTTGTTCAGGTGAGTTTAGTATAGTATCCTCTCTGAAGGTAGAATGCTTGTTCCTTTCTTTTCTTTTTAATTTTTTTAATTTAAAAAAAAATTAAACTTTTTAAAATTAAAAAATTTAATTAAATTAACTTAAAAAAATTTTTTTTGAGTTTTGGTGTTTTTATTTGGGCAAGCATAGTGAATATATTCTTGCAATGATATCATTGGTAATTACAAATTCTTTTTATAATTTCCTTTTTTAAAATTTCAGAATATTACATGGGTACATGTGGATGTAAGTTCTTTACTCCAACTTAACATCCCTGAAATGGTAAGAACAGGACACAGGCACAGGTAAGGCTGAAGGGTTCTCACCTCCTTTGCTATGAAGGGCCCAAATGAGGCCTTGGGGGTGAGGTGTTGAAACCTACATAATTGCAAAATTTATAAAAGAGACAGCATTAACAAAATGAGGGTTCTTGAAAAGTGTCATTATAAGCTAAGCCTTGAAAGATGAAGTGAGCTTTTGGTCAGACAAAGGCCTAGGCGGTATCAACAATAAACAATGTTTAAAGACAGAGAAAGTACACTCTGGGTATAGAATAAACTGTGCATATGAAATTTGCAGTTAGCTTTACATAAACGTTGGATTGATTTGAAATCTAATTGTTTTACAAAAGACTTTGGATCTCAGTCATTCTGACCCTCCTTGTGCCCAGAGGAAAGGCCCTAATAAAATTTGACCAGGCTGGTCAGAGGGGGTCACAACTATGACAATCACTAGTAATTATTGAGTGCTTATATCTGCCAGACAGTATTCTGAGTATTAGAATAAGTATAATAACTAATGTAATACTATAGTAACTCGTTACAACCACCCTAGGAAACGCAGTCATCCCGCCATGCTGATGGAAAACCTTGCACACAAAGGTTGCATAACGAGCTCCATGAACTACAAGTAAGTGATGAAGACCCAACTTGAAATCAAGTACCCCGGGCTCTCTTATTTCAGGCTTTTTTCTTATGGTATTTTGTCCACACAAAGCTACTGATGATACACCAGCAAGGTGATGAATATAGCATATAGGTGGTGACTATAGAATTCTCAGAAAATAAATCTTGTGGCAGTGCGTTGAGCATTTGAATGCAAACAAACCAATTCAATACACCTTTATCTCAAGAGGCCAAGGTACCTGGCAATTGATGGAAAGGGAGAAACATTAAAATTATCATCTTTTCCACAAGCCTTCCTCTATCCCCAAGTAAAGCTTATTATTTATTTGCAACCATTTTTTGCATTTATTGTACTATATTTTGATAATCACATGGTATGATAAAGGGATTATATGTGTGCATTTCTCCTCAAAGTCTATCAGGGCATGGACTTTCTCACAAATTCTTCCAAATTCAGCATCTAGCAGCACAGCGCTGAGCGCACAAAATATGCAGAGTATTGAGTACACATAACACATACAGGAATACAAAAACAAACGGGGGAACTGACGAATGAATGAATGTGGAAAGTAAAACCCTGACTTCCTTATTAAAGAAGGGTAATGTTCAAGCGGGAAATGAGTCAAGCATTGCAAAAGTCTCTTAATCTCTAGTCACTTTTCTTTGATCACTACCCCCAGTGCATTTACCACGGCGTCTTCGGGGTCTGTGTGTTAGCACAATTTTGTACCGAACCCCCCGAGTGCTCGCGGCGGAGCCCACTGCAGACTGAGGTTGGCCTGGCCACGAGGTGGCGCTGGCGCCTTTGTCTTGTAACGTAGATTGAACTAACTGATCCAGAAAAAAGAAAAAAATATATACGAAATAATGTAATTTCAGGAAAATTGACAACATCAGATATCATCCAACGCCATTACTATGTACAGGTTCCTAGGTAGGGTGTTTGGATTACAAGTTTGTTACCTGACCTCCGTATCAGCTTCCCTGTCTCCAAAGGGGAAATAATGAACAGCACCTACCTCACAGGGCTGATATAAATGTGAAGAGACTTAACTCCCGTAAAATTCTTAATATATTTTCTGGCATATAATAGGCATTCTAGAGTGTCTTACCTCTGCCCTCCTCTTTCTGTGTGTTTCTGTTTCTATCTCAGAGTTTTGAGTGTGTTTCTTCCAGATTTTACTATGTCCGATTGTCAAGGAATTCTGTTGCCTCCACCTTACAAATATCTACAAACTGAGGAATTGTCACCAATTGTGCTGCTGCAGCCCTGTCCAGGCTGCCATCATCATTCCCAGGACCCTGCAAATGACTTTACCTTCCGGCCTTGTCCCCTGTGGTTTTTCCTCAACACACTAAAAATAAAAATCATATTAGATACGTATGTGCTCAGAATGTTCTTTCTCACTCCAAACTCCAGAATAAACTATTGTTTTATACAGTTGATCTCAGAAGAAAGTGAGCACTTCCCATGTTTTATTCCATGAAAAATGCTAAAGTCCTTATACTGGTTGACAAGACACACCAATGTTTCTGTTCACTTCTCAGCCCTTATCTCCTCTTGCCCATGGTTTCTCTACTTCAGTCACAGCAGGATTCTTCCTGACCCTGGAATCACAGATATGCTCCAGGCTGAGGACTTTCCTTATGCCCTTCACTTCCCTCACTTTGCCCTTGGGTTCTTTCTCTAGGGATTCACATGGCGGGTTCCTCCCTACAGTCTCAGTGAAACCTGCCATGGTCACCTTATTTAAAATTACACACCTGAACCCCAGTGCTTCCTATGTTTCTCACTGGCTTTTTGTTCTTTAATTTTATTATTATTATTATTTGTTTTTTTTACCAAAGCACTTACTGCCTCCTAACATGACTTTTTTTTTTTTATTTATTTACTTTTTTTTTTTTAATTAAATCATAGCTGTGTGCATTGATATGATCGTGGGGCATCATATACTAGCATCATAGACCGTTTGACACAATTTCATCACACTGGTTAACATAGCCTTCCTGGTATTTTCTTAGTTATTGTGCTAAGACATTTACATTCCACATTTACTAAGTTTCACATATAGCCCTGTAAGATGCACCACAGGTGTAATCCCACCAATCCTCCTCCCTTTACCCATCTCCCCCCTCCCTCCCCTCCCTATCCCCCTTTCCCTTATTCTTAGGTTGTAACTGGGCTATAGCTAACATGACATTTTTTACTGACACATTATGTGTCTTACCTAAGTGGAGCGTGAGTTCACTAACAGCAGAGCTTTGGGGCTGTTTTCCTCATGGCTATTTCACCAGCCCCTAGAACCACACCTGCTACTTAGTTAAGTACTTGCAAAACAGGCACAGAATAAATGAATAAGTGAATGAATAAATGAGGACCACTGGTAACTGAACAGTTATTTGCTTGGAGGCATTCCTGACAAACATCAGGTTGTCCTTACTCTTAAGCCGTCTACTTTTCCTGGAGAAGGCAGAGAAATATAGGAATTGCAATGTCAATACATTGCAAAATGTGGTCAGGGCTGCAGTAGTGGGAATGTTACTATCAGGACGTCTGCAAGGAGATATTACATTCACTTGGGAAGATAAATATTGAGTAATGTGTTTAAATAACTGAACATTGCCAAGTTCAAAGAAGAGCCTTCAAATAACCTCTGTAATTACAGTCTTAAATTCTAGCTTGGAGTTCTATAGGTAACTTTAAAAATTCAACCTTTTGAGTGTGACTTTCCCCAGTCTGACTGCCTCTGCCTTCCTGTTTTCTAAAGACTTGCCCTAAAGGGAACTCTGCTGGAGTCACAGCATGGCCTTGCATTAAGCTAATGAGTGCTTGCTTTGCAAATTGAGCTGTTCCCTGCCACCTTTGGAATTGCAGATTACCCAGTTGCAGCTATTCTGGCCATTTCATTTAAGTCACAAATAAAAGGGCAATTTCTTAAACCTTATTCATTTTCTCTCTTTATGGATACTTGGGGCAAGAATCAAAGTTATGACTAACATTTTGCTTGTCCGAATATGCTCGGGAACGGTTTCATGTGCTTTTAACAAATATGCCTTTTCCTATTATTATAAAAAATGATATTTACTGTTTAAACACTCAATGATGCAAACCATATAAAATGAGACTTAGAATTTATCTTAATTCCACCCACCCCAGCAGTCACTGTGCAAACACTTGCACTATTTTACACTATAAAAACATTTGCACAGGTTCCTTTGTTACATTGCAGTGGTGAATAAATATTCTTTCAAACAGTTTCATTTTACAGATATTTTCAGCTTATTTAATTGTTCCATGTTTAGTGGGCTCTTCTTTTTTGGCTGATAATAATGATGATGATACTTTGGTCTTCTAGATTAACATACTATATAAAAGCTAAAATTTGCCCCCTTCAAACACTAGAATAAAATAAAACAACCATTTTTCCAACAGTGCATGTGATCTTAGAAGACAGAGAAATCTCTGGGTATGAAAACCATGAAAATAATGAAAACTGGAGAATAAGCAAGTGAGCTGACCTTGGAGATGATCTTGCAGATAACAACTTTGAGAACTATTTGTTTGGGGGGTTAATGCCCAACTTAAGAAATTATATGAGGACAGGAGAATATTTTTTGAGACAGTGTAACACAAGAAATTAAGTATGAAACATCACATAGGAGATTAAGACCTTCAAAAAATTGCACCATCCAAATTAATATGAAGAAGGAAAAATTATCATTCACCAGTGACATGAGGTTGACAAAAATTTCACCTCTCTCTACCTGGGTTTTGAGTAGAAGAACATTTTCCCTGAAAACTCAAAACTTCCTTGAGCTTGAAGTTCAATTTTCTTCTACCCTTACGACCTGAGTCCTCCGAGAGAAGAAACCACCATATGAACGTCAGTCCTGAGTAAATGCAAACCAATCTTCAGAAATCCTCCCACTGCTTTCCAGAACAAAATGAAAGAGTCTAACTTTGGAAAAGTCCATTTTTAAAGTTGCCATAATGAAAATACCATGGTATATACTTAGAGACAATTTCCCTGGGTGATAAATAGTAGAATCAGTAAATGGCAGAATTAAAACCCATGAGTTTGAAATAATTAATAACAATTTCAAAGAGCACTACAAATAAAGCAAACTTTAAAAAGTGCAGATAAAATTTTAAAATGCCAATATACACTTTAAAGTATAGTAACAAACAGCTGGAAATAAAATTAGTAAGCTGGAAAAAAATCTTTAAAAATGACAAGAAATTCCATAGAAATAGACAAGAAATAGATGATATGAATGTGAGGTTAGTATAATAGATTTGGAACACTGAAGGAGAAGGAAAGATATTTGTCAAATAGATTTACAGTGGGTGGGGATGTAGGCAATCCCAGTGATAATCCAGGTCACTTCCAAAGTAACCACCTGGTGGCCTCCCTCCTCCCTAAGTAAAGAATCTTATTGTGAGTTCCTCAAAACTTATGGTGAGCTCCTCAAACTGTTGATGTAGCTGTGATTAACATGTGGCCCGCTGACGATGAAAAGGACACTGGTTTGGTTTTGAATTATGAAGTTTTACCGACTGTCTTGCACACACGTCATGAACTGCAGCAATGACAATAACCTATATAACATATACCCCAAGGAACAGGAAAGCACTGCTATGAGGAGTCCCTACCTTCTCCTGAACTTACAAAAGCCTCCAACTTGCAGCAGACTCTGGACTAAGCCAGCTGTGCTGCTGTGTCTTCTCACGTCATCTTCACATTTGGCTTCCAACAAATATTTATCAAATTATTTCTGCCCCAACAGCCTTAAGTTCAGTCAACACCAGAATCACACTGTTTTAAATCTCATATAATATGTGACTCCTCAGCTATTTAAATAAAAATACACAAACTTATTGACTACGACAGTGAAATTGCAGAACACCAAAGACAACTCTAAAAGCAATCAGAGGATAACAGACAATCCACCAAACAAAAACAAAAAAGCAAAACTTAACCGTGAGGTTTCTCATAAGTGCCAATAAAAGTGAAGTTATATCTCCAAAGATCTAAAGAAAAATAACTAGAACTTAGCCTGCAATTCTATAGCTATGTAAATTAATGTCTAACAATGAGGGAAAAATAAATACATTCTCAGGAAAGGACCAAATGAACTTAACATCCATTCATTATTTCCAGAAAAACAAATAACTGCTAATGAATGTCCTTTGGGAAAATGTAACATGAAAATCAATGTTGGAAGAAATATGAACAAAGACAATAAAAGTCACGAATAAAACTAAAGAAGCATTGACTTACTTAAACAGCAGCATAATAATGACTAATTTGGGGGAGCAGAAAACAAGTAAAATAAAAATATTGGGCAGTATTAATATGCTGCCTAGAAATGATCCTCAACTCTTAAAGGCAAAAACTTAAAAGATAGAGATGTTATCATAAAAATTGGGCAGCAAATGCCCTAGAATCCATTTCAAACACTGACTCATTAAAAAAAAAAAAAAAAAAAAAAAAAAAAAAAAATTCCCACATGTGGGTCAAAACAAAGTTAGTCAAAGCCTATGGCCCTTGGCTGTGGCCAGAAAGAATTGTGGCTCTGGTCACTGGGTCAAGAATTGACAAAGCTGAAGCATAAGCTGTGAGAAATGATGAACTTGCCCCGCATACAGGACTTTGTGTAAGCCAAAAACACTGGATGTTCATTTGGTGGAGGTGCGCAAAGCTATCACACAGAGAACAAATGTGGGGTGCCTGCTGGTGCACAGCCACTCTCTCCCTCCCTCCTCTCCCTCACCTTTCTTTGCCTTCTACCCAACTTCTGTTGTTTTCAGGAGAAAAGGAGTTAGGGATAGGACAAAAGTCTTCCTGTCCCCACTGTGGGACATGACCATGCACCTTTGTCTTTGGGGAGCTGAATGGGTCCAGTCTTTATGAACTTGTTGCCCAAGTCAGAATTATCCCTAAACCCAGGGTACACCCACATTCAGGGTACACCCACATTCAAATGATGGGTCTGAACAAGGCTTTGAGGGAGGGGAGAAAAGCCAAGGGACCTTGGGATGCGGACCTTTGGACTGATTCACTCTATGTTTCATCTGCTGCTCCTGTGAACACTCATCAGTGCCAGAGAGGAATGTTCCTCCAGGAAAACAGCCACCTGGAAGAAGCGCTTCTGCCCGTGGTGCCCCAACCCCTACTGACCACTTCCAGCTGGGAGCCTCTGTGACAGGTGCTCTGCGGAGGACAGCCTCCAGAAAGGGAAGGCAGCCTCTCAAAGGTGCCCCTCGCATTTTACAACTGTTGCCTTCCTGACACGGCTTCTGGGTAAGTCACTTTTGGAAGCAGCTCTTGGCTCTTTATAGAAACAGGACTCCCAGCCTGTGGAGGCCTCATGTGCCCCTTGGGGGTGGAGCAACGGGACTCAGTGACTGACAAGGTGGGAAGAAACCAACCAGTCTGACTTGTCAAAGGGTAACAGTGCAATGTAGAACACCACCGGCCTGGCCCCTGAGCATCTTGGGTTTATAGGACAGAAATGGCAGGTACTCCTGTAAAAAACACTTCAACTCTAACCCTGTGGCCAAAGCAAGTGCTGATTCTGGGAGACCTCTGTTTGTCGCTGTAAATGCTGTGGCCTGGCTCACGGGTAGCTCAGATAAGCTGGCACCAGAGAGTGGTGCCTGGGATTCTGGGACTGGTCAACTCAGCAAAGGCTATGCAGAACCACAAATGGTTGATTATGGCCCAGGGGCAGAAATCAAGGTTGTTCTCACAACCTTGGCCAGTGCTCTCTTTGACCTAACACTTGGAAAAATATGAACTGCATATTAGAGAAGGATTTCTTTCTTTTGTCTATGGGGGGAAAAATGTGACTGCTGATAATAGCTTTCCTTTCATTCTTGAAGATGTCCACAGTGAGTCCTCACTCTCTTAGGGATGGACTGGAACCAGCTCCTGGTCAAGCCCACATTGCCCAGATCATGGCACTGTGCCTGCCTCGTCATCAGACCGCACATCACAACACACCCGCCATCGGGAGCCAGATGTGGCGAGTGTTCAAAATATCTGATGCCAAGATTACCACCACTTTCCAGCCTGGTAACTTCTGTCAGAAATTGATGTGCATTTTCATGATGAAGGTGCCTACAGTGGGCAGTTTTGCTCCTGCCGGTCTGGCAAATAATTATACGAGACTGTTACATCTCCCGAGGCTCCTGTAAGACTGTGATTGTATGTCAGGTCTCCTGTAAGACTGTGATTGTCTCTTGGGAATCCCAAAGGTCTCATGACTGTTGACACTTCTTTAAGTTACAGTGCTGCCTTTTCTGCTCAATCAGCTATCTTCTGATGCACAGCTATGATCCTTGAAACCAGTCCATGGCATGTTTTTAGCTGTCCAGCCTACTGGGAATCTAGGCACAGTGTGGTTTTTATTGCTATTAAATGCTATTGAAAACACACTAGAGTCTTTTGTTCATTTTTCTTCTAAAATTGGTTTTCACATTTCTGGCTTCAATATCACTTTTCCAGATGTTTGTGATCCCTTCCGTGTTCCCCACGATCCCTCGGCTCCTGGTACTGTTATGAGTTCATCAACTTGGTAAGATCTCTGACTCTGTTTCTTTTATCTCCTTCTGGTCAACCCAGCTCCATATTTTGTTTCCAAATACAATATAATTCCTGGGAAAGAATCACGTCTTTTCAGCCTCTTCTTCAGTAATGACCATGATGAAGGTGGAAGAGGGTCAGACATACAGACCTATCTTTAAAATTTGGAATTTCACCCTGACCATTCTTGAGCATGAGGCTCCCTATTTCCTCCTAAACACCACCCTCGGGGGTGCTGGGTGGCAGCCCAACAAAGATGGATGTAGGAACTCAAGTCGGTTCTGGTTCTGCCACCCTGACTCTCCTGGTCGTCCACAGTTCCAGGTCATAATAACAATGATCACTTTAATGACTACATTTACTATGTGTGTGGGACACAGGGCTTTCTGGAAATTTTATACATATGACTCTGTTCCTCTTATATATAATGATCAATAATAAAAGTTCTAGGTGTTAAATGGAAAATAATAGGAAAAAGGGTGAAATTACAGCTGCTGGAATGGAGGCCAATTTTCTGGTGTTAGAGTTCAGGAAAACAACCTTGGCACTGGTGAGGAGCACCCAGTCTCAGCATGTTGGCACTAGACAGCATGCAGGACGCCTGGGCTCACTGGCCAAGCCTGCCTTGGATGATACAATCATCCTGGAATTCCTTCCTTCTCAGTCAAGATGAGGTCTGCTCCATCGCTGAGACACCCTGCTGTATCTAATACTTCAAACGAAGTAGAAAGGTCACTACCAAAACTTAGAGAGAACCCAGAATTTTGGGTTAAGCCCGACCTACTGATCTATGGGATTAATACAGCCTATTGGGCTTAGGAGCCTGGTGGAGGGGTATGTTTGAGGCCAACACTGCTGTTTACCTTTCTCTGCTCCTATTAGTAGGAGTTTTAGTTGTTTGAGACAAATTGATGAATTTGTTCCCAGCCTGGGTTGGTCAGACTAATAAGAATGGCCTAGGGTTTAGCATACTTATAGAAAATTTTATCTGTAGCAGAGGTAGCATAAAAGTGAAGAGTAATACTGTTAGGAGACAATTCTTAGTGCGTCTCCAATTTCTGAATGTTATTCAAAGTTCCATTCCAAGGAATTTTGCATAATCAAAAGCCTTAGAAGTCAGACATGTCTCTCTGATGAGCAAAGGCCAGGCATTCGTTTTGCCTTTTATAAATAATTCAGGCGTCCTTCTCTCATGGCTTCTCTTCTGCAGTGCGACCCACTTCATGCTGCAGTGGTTATCTGGCCATCTTCGCATTGATCGTTGGAACAGAAGCTCAGGGAAGTACTTGAGAAGTGCTGACACTCTGACCACCATAGTTAGTGTGAGTCATAGACTGTCTTTTGTCTCTGACCCAAGAGTCTTGTTCCTCTTTGCAGCATCTGTGTCATCTTGGCCGATTAACTTGCTACCCCATAAGTAGGTTGAAGTCTCATACTTGTGTCACAGTTCTTGACACAAGATTATACAACATAGTATAAACATAGCCCATATATTTGAAGAAAATATTTGTAGTTTACAAAGCCAAGAAAGGACTGATGTAAAAATTATATAAATAACTACAAATTAATAAACAAAGCACAATCTACCAAAATAAAAATACACAAGGATATAAAGAGCTCACTTAAAAAAAAAGAAGAAACCAGCACATAAAGGAGACATGAAAAGATCTTCAACATTACCTTTTATCTGGGAAAAATAGAAGTTAAAATGATTCCATCTACACTCATAGGATCAGACAGACGTTAAGAACTTTCATATTACCCAATCTTGGTGAGATTTAAGGGAAATGGGAATCATTATTATAAGTGAAAAATGTAAATTTGTAGAACTGTTTAAAAGTATTTTGAAGCCTGATAAGGCCTGGCTTCATCAATATCTCTGATTTCCTTCCTTCCATCCATCCTCCCCATCCTCCATATGTTCCTATTTTCCTCCCCAACAGAGATTTGATATGTTATCCCAAGGAGAAATAATTGCCTAGGCTGTAACAAGTATACCCAGGTTGTTTTCTAAATTTATAAAATTATGATTGATTATGAAAAAAAGTTTTCAAATGTTAAATTTTTTTCTGTTTTTTTAAGTTTTCAGTTTCACCAAAGGGAATATATTTACCCCATTATGTATTTGACAGATATGATACATTATAAACTCTGTAAGTTAACCACCAAGGGACTGTGGCAAACTTTTCAACATACTGAGGTGGTCAACATAAGGAACGAGGCCTATAGTACCTATATCTGGGGAGGTGTGTGTTTTGTCTATGAAAATTAGGTCAACTTGAGAAGGTGGTCAGTGTAGAAAAATTGTCAACTATGGAAGTAGTTGTAATCATACCATTTAAAATTATATTTAAATTATGTTTATAAAATTAATGTGTGAAAAACTATGTAATGAATTTCAACTTCGGGGTCTAAAATGACTTCTACCCCCCTCTCTTCCAAACTAAAAGTGAGGAGTAGAGAAGATACAATACCTATTACTAGTACTAATGATATAATAATTCTATCTCTAAAGCAGATCATTTTCTGGCCAGCTACTTTCTAGCTATGCTGACACTTCAAGTATAAATATTTCTAACCAGGGAGCCGAGGGATGATAGCAAAATAATCTTATGAGAACAGATGTGTTTGTAGAATGAATTATTTACATATTCACATCTGTTTATTTAATATCAATTATATTAATTTACCCGGCTGCCATAACAGAAATATACAGACTGGGTGGATTAAGCAATGGCAATTTATTTTTTCATAGTTCTGTAAGATGGAAGCCCAAAGTCAAGGTGCCGGTAGGTTTTCTTTCTAGTGAGGTCCCTTCCCCTGTCTTGCAGAAGGCCGTCTTCTCTCTGTGGCACATCCCTGCTGTTTCTTTCTCTTCTGAGGACACCAGTCCCTATGCTTGTGACCTCACCTAATCTTAACTACCTCCCTAAAGGGCACCTCTAGGTGCAGTCACATCGGGGGTTAGGGCTTTAAACATATAAGTTTTAGGGGAACATAATTCAGTCCATGGTACCAACTATGTGTGCCTGCTACTAATGTAGGTGCTGGGATACATTAGAGAACAAAACAGAGGTTCTTCTCATTGTAGACCTTGTCTTCTAGTAGGAGAAGACCAGAAACAAATAATAATTACAATGAGTAAATAAATTACATGGTGAGTTAGAAGTTAATAAGTGTCATGGGCCAATAAGAGCAGGCAAGGGGACTCTGGAGCACTTTCCTTGGCTTCAGGGAAGGTGATGATTTAAAATAGATTTGGCATGGTTGACCTTTGAGCAAAACTTTGCTGGACACCAGAGAATCAGCAGTATTGACTTCTGTCTTATTAAATCTGGCATCTATTTAGTTCAGAGGATTACTGTGAAGCTACAAAAGAGACAGTTTAGAGTCAGATAATCTTGGTTCAAGTTCCACGTTGGGCAGGTCAGCCTCTGCGCAAAGTTGCATAACTACCACTGCATATTAAATGCACAACAGAAACCAACATATTTCAGAGCTGGTCATCCCTGCTTTAGATGAAAAATGAGAAACCCCAAGGCAAGTCTAGTTGAGGACTGTGCGGTGAACCCAGGGGATGGTAGAATCCCTTTGTGCAGGGGACACTTAGGGATCCCTGCTTTAGATGAAAAATGAGAAAACTGCTTTACTGCTGAATGTGCACTCCTTCAGGAATCACTAAGTGTCCCCTGCACAAAGGGATTCTACCATCCCCTGGGTTCACCGCACAGTCCTCAACTAGACTTGCCTTGGGGTTTATGATATTGATAAATGTGCCAATCAGTGGCATTCCAAGTGGCTGTTCAGCTGAGTCGAGCGATTCGTTTCTGCCATGGGGAAGGCAGAGCTGATGAAACGCAGCAGCTTTGCACCATGTGAAATGGCCAGGAGGAAGTGTGCACGGAGCAGGTGGAGGATTATGCTTTACTGAGCAGCTGAGAAAATAATTCTGTCAACTCTTAATTATTCGCATTCAGAAAAAATGAAACCGTCGACTATTACCACAGAAGATAATGTATACATTCTCACTGCAGACAAGGGAAGGTAGCAAGAGCTATCCATCAGCCAAATGGAAGAAGCGATTCTGAAAAGAGTGACAGCGGATGTCAAGAGGGCCTGGCGGGCACCAGGCACTGAACCTGGTCGCAGCCAGAGCAAGGAGCAAGTGGAAAGGGTGATCTGGGCAAGTGTGAGCTCATTTTAACTACAGCATGGCTAACAAGAGGACGTGTCCCTTTTTTTCTTCTATTCTTTAACAGAATAAGTAATAAACAAGTACAATATAATCCCTTAGATTCACTTATTCTATAAACAAATTACCTTTTCTATGAGAGATCCTGATCTCTAGGGACTGTAGCCAAGAACCCAGTCCCTGCTATTCCAGGAGATGACAGAGTCGTGGGCAGGACGTAAAGTGAACTGACACACGCTCATACGCAAGTGCTGCCATGGAATTATGCACAGTGATCTCTGGGAACCAAGTGAGCCCTTAACCCTGAGCAGAGGGTGGCGGGGGCAGGCCAGGGAGGTGCTCGGGAGTGGGCAAGCCTGGCCGCACCCTGTTGCAGGACCTGCAGTCAGCTGTGCCTTCACAGCGTCAGTCAGCAAACACTAGCTAAGCAACCTCAGTGCGTTGGACAGGCATTTGCGCTAAGCCTGCGGATGAACAAGGAATCAGCTTTCAAGGTTTTAGGCTCTGGGAACGTGAAACAAATATAGACAAGCTCAGAGATCTGTCATCAGATACACAGGAAAGTTAGGGAAATGGTGCTTTAGTCACGTGAGTCTTGCACTTGATTTGGGAGTGGCAGTGGGAGGATGACAGGTGGACTGTGGGATTGAGAATCAAGCCACTGAAGGCAGATGGAGCCTGGATCAGAGGAGGGTAAGGAGCAGGAGGGGTTCCTAGAGAGAACTACAGTTCAGTAGTTTCACTGGGCTACTGGCGAGTGAGGTGGGCAGAGGGAGAAAAAGGGAGGAGAAACCAGGCAGGCCAGGCCCTGTGTGCCTGGGAAGGCTCGGGGTTTATTGCCCAGGCATATGGAAGGAGGAAAGGGATAGTCATTCAAGGATGAAATGGCAAGTGGCGTGAAGATTTAGATGTCAAGTGACTCTGGCTTGAGCTTGGGGATGATTACAGGAGTAAGGGGCTGAGGGTGGCAGGGAGCAGGGAGGGGTTTTAGCTTTATCTGGGCACAAAAATGGTGAAGGTTCAAATCAAGAGTTTGTGAAGGAGGAGAAAGAAAGAGGTGAGAGGAGGAGGGATGTACTGGACTTGACAATTGGTGGCATGAGGAGGGCATTGACCGGACAGGGACCGACAGACCACCTGACCTCCTGAGGATCCCAGCTGAGCTTTTCCAGGAGGTGTGGATTCCTCAGCAGAAGTGAGCATTTAACAGACTTTGAGACTTTATCTGTATGGGGAAAAGTGTATTTATACTAGAATATAAATTCTTTAATAATTTTAACTTCCTGGAGTGTAAATACCTTATTTATTCATTACTTACATGTGCTTTAATGCAATTTTGTAGAACTTGACACTATTTTAGCCTAAACTTAACCTGATATATAAAAAGCACCGCCGTGTGAGATATGTAAACCTCTGAGTGAGAAAAAGTACTTGAAAAATGAAATGACATCCCTTATAGCACTATACATATTAAAACAGTATTAGATTGCCAATGATATTATTTTTATAAATTTTTTTTTATGTTCTCTTCCAAAAGAAAACTAACAAGTGTCATGGGAACATAAGTTACAGTAACAGTTTTGTGTGTAAAAAAATGTATAACTGGTCTTTTTTGGCTTAATTCAATTAATAGCACTACTAGAAGTGGCATTTATATTATTAATTCTTTCTAAAACTGACAGCTATCTTTTATATAGTTGTTCAAAGACTAGGGTTTAGATCTGGAGTCAATTTGTATGGACTAACTCTACAGAGAAAGTTTTATGATAGTGTTTTATCAATAATGTTCAGTTGACTAAGTAATTGCTATTTTAGGCCCTTGTTCCCCAAAGAGTTTTTGTTCTGAGTCTGTGATTGAAATGCATAACGAAAACAAATGGTACTTGTTTTGAAATTAGAATGTGATTACTTTAAAACACTATGGATAGCTTTCTTGCCTTAAAGTATTTTTAAACTGCCATCCTTTTTTAATGGTCTCTGTAACTGCACGCTGGAGAGAACAGCTACTACAGAGTTCTCTTTGGCTGAGAGTTAGGTGAAGACCTTCAGGGAATTGCAGGAAAAAATGTTATTTTTTGACCTGGTGGTCATTAGTTGTTTTCTGTGCCCAGAGCAACACTTTCAGCTTAATTGGACCACCTGGCAGTGTAAGGTCATCACAACTTTTCATTTGGGGATGCTGAATGATTTTGGGATGGGACTGGTGAGTTTGAACATCCCTCACATACACATGCATTTCCTGCTATATATCTTACTCCTTGAAACATGTTAGAAGAATATGAACTATTTCTGACAGATAATAAAGTCTGAAAGTCTTTGTGAAAAATAATATCTGTTTCCTGAGAGTGTGGTTGGCTCTCAGGTGATTGCCCTAGAAACAGGTCAAGATAAAGAGGCCTAACCTGGCCGTACATTCCCTGGTACGCCTCTGCAATCAGCAGCCTTTGTGCATTGCAGCGCTGGGTTAGAATGCCGATCAGCACGTCTTTGTCACAGTCTGGAAAAGAATAATATTGGAAGATTAGTAAAGTTGCTGCTTTTCAGCCCATTATCTAAGGATCAATGTCCAAGCATTACCCCAGATGGTACTTTCATGCAGAGAGCAATTTGAAACCAATGCTGGAAATCACATTGAGAGAGGATACCCAGAAAAAGTAGGGTCTAAGAGAACAGAGGTCTTCTCAGGGAGGGCCCAAAGACACTGCTGTGAGGTCCTCCCCGTAGTGACTCAGCTCGTAGGAATTTGTAGAAACTTAACTTCCTGGGACCTGGAACTAACACTTGCTTCTGCTTCTATAAAAGCCAAGTTCACTTCTCCTGCTTCATTCAAACTGACCAATGAACCAGCCTGAGTCAGAGCCAGACCTTGTCTCTAAAAATAGTTGGGCATTGTGGCAGGCACGTGTAGTCCCAGCTACTTGGGAGGCTGAAGCAAGGGAATTGCTTGAGGCCAAGAGACTGAGGTTGCTGTGAGCTGTGACTGTGACGCCACTGCACTCTACCAAGGGTGACGAGGTGAGACTCTGTCTCAAAACAAACAAACAAAAAAACACCAAACTGACCAGTGAGAAAGGTACCCATGGCTGGAACTTTTGACTGGAGATAAAAAGGAGAAGACTGAGCCAGTCGGGGAGTGCGGCCTTTTTAGATTCTAGTCTGCCCTTGCTCTGCCACCTGGAATAAAACCCTTCCTCTTTTAACCCTGATTTTTTGAGTATTCTTTCTTTCCACTGGGCCTCACCAGCCTGCAACAACTTAACAATCCTTGATGAAGCCTGGGTTCTTCCTGTCCCTACTTTTAGAACTCTATTAGTTTTCAGAACTCTATTACTGCAGAGTTCCTCCCTTCCTTTATAAAGATCGAATAAAAAGTAGAGGAGAGTAAAGAAAATATACTCTTTCTTCACCCCTTTTTGCCTCACCGAAAAAAATACTTCCTTGACCTTTCAGCTGATTAATATTTACATGGGCACTAACAGGATGACTACAGTTAACAATAATATATTACATTATATGGTTTTAAATAGCCAGAAGGAGGATATTGGATGTTCTCAACACAAAGAAATGGTAACTGTTTGAAGTGATGGGTGCACCAGTGACCTTGATCTGATCACTTACATGGGAACATCACCGTGGGCTCCATTAATATGTATAAGTTTCACGTATCAATTAAAAATAAAAACTAATTAAGCAACAAATGGGCACAGCATTCTTTTATTGTAATGTGAGAGAGAAGGCTTACAATAAATATACATTTAAGGCAAAATGACTGCTTTGTTCAGAACCTCCAGAGGAAGGAGAGGTGATAGAGAAAGAACTCGTGGAGGGCAAGGTGTCTGAACGCTTGTCTCACCTGCCAGCCACTACCACTACTTTCAAAACAAAACTGACCACTAAGCTCCTTTTAAAAAATTATTATTTGTATTAATCAGGTCTCATGCCACAAATCTACAAATTCAGCTACTTTTCCATCTGTCCCATAGCTTTATAACATAGAAAAATGTTACTTTAGCATTTTTTTTTAACAGCCTCATGCACAGATGAATTTTCTCCTCTTTTTTCTCTGGCTATATCATATTATTAATGTGTTAACGTTAAGCTCATGGCCAGCAGCACTGTAAGTCACACTTGAGTTTCGCTTATGTAACACAGGTATTTTCTCCTGAATCCTTTTTTGTGCACAGGAGCACTGGACATCACTTCAGCTGTATGCTAAAGGCCATTTTAAGCAGTAAAATCACTAACAAAAAGCATAAAAGTGCAAAATTGTGGCACTAAATAGACTGCAAAATAGACTTGTTTATAGGATGAAAGCCAAAACAAGAAGGCAGATTGTCAGCCCTTGTTTGATCTCAACTAGAAATAGTGCGTTCTAGTGACTAAAATATTTGCCATCTCTTAATGTCTGCAAATGACCATGAAATCATTGTGCATATTAATTGGGTGTTTATAAATAAGTAAACTTTAGTGAGTGGATAAATTCATAAATATGGAATCCATGAATAATGAGGATTGATTAAATGGCAGATGGGTAAAAGTGGCAACAAAATTATAATTACTAAAATTTCAAATTATGTCTAAATAGCACTGGATGCTACTCAAGACATTAACTTTAAATGTGAAGATACAGATGGATTAGAAATAAAGAGATGGAGAATGATATATCATATTATCAAAATAAAGAAAGCTGCAGTAGCTGTATTAATTTTAGAGCAAGAGGCTTCAGAGCAAAGAAAATTACCATGGATAAGAAGGGTCACTACATAATGACAGATGGGTCAATTCTTCAAGAAGACATAACAAGCCTTAACAGAAGAAATATAATTCTCTGCAATTTCTTTCAGAAAATCGAAGCAGAAGGAGTACTTCCTAACTCATTCTATCATGGAATCATTATTTTAATACCAAAACCAGAGTAAGAAATTACAAGGAAAAAAAAAAAAAAAACACTGATCAATGTCTGTCAGGAACACATATGCAAGACTCTTCAAAAAACTATCAAATCAAATATTTAAAAACTATCAAATCAAATATAACATTGTATAAAAAGAATTATACTTCAAAACTAAGTAGGTTTTTATTTTTTTAATATATATATATATATATATATATATATATACACACACACACACACACATATGTATATGTGTCTGGCTTAACATTCTAATATCAAATAATGTCATCTATCACATCCATAGGCTAAGGGAAAAAAATATGATTATATTGACAGATATAGAAAAAGTATTTGACAAAATCCAGCAACTATTCAACATAAAAACTCATGGCAAACTAGGCATAGAAGGGACTTCCTCAACTTGATAAAGAATATACAAAAACCTATGGCCAGCATCAAACTTAAGAGTAAGAAAAATCAGGAAAAAGGAGAGAATGTCCACTCCAGACAGCACTGAGTGTTTCAAAAAGATTCATTTTGACTTGTGTGCTCTTTTTCTAAGGTTTAGGAATACAGGTTAAAAATGAATGTACGTTAACAATGATTCTAGTTGTTAAGGATTTCTCTCATTGTGAGATCCTTAACAACTAGAATCATTTTTAACCTACATTCATTCAAATACAGTTCTAGGAATACATGGACAAGGGAAGTAGCTTCTAGTGGTGAGGAATTGGAAAGTAGACAGCACTGCGAGGGACTGGCAATTGAGAAGTGTTCTGTTTTAGATCATCAGCACATTTTCATATAACATTAAGGCAATTTCTGTTGAAACTACTCATTTCATTTACTTTTGAACACATTTTTGCTTTCAAATTTTTCTAAATAAAACCCAGTAGACATGTATACCATGGAATACTATGCAGCCAAGGATCTTTATATTATCTTAGTAAATATCTCAAGGCCACAGAATCTTGACAAAGACCATTTTTGTACTAGGTCTTATTCACCTTGTATTTGTGTACATCTTTTATTTTTGTGGTTAATATAAAAAAGGCTTTGGTTTTGCTGTCTAACAGAAGATAGAGTCTGAGCAGAGGCCTGACCTCAGTTTTACCACAGGAGACCCTGAGCACAGAGCTGCACATCTCAAGCCTCACAGCAACTTCTAGGACCCGAGTAGCACAGGTTCAGAAGATATAGAAGATCAGCTATAACAGTGCTTTGCTAATTGTAAAATATACACAAAAATATAAAGGGTTGTCTTGAGACTGCCATCTAATATCATACAGCACCAATTGGTTTTAGTTACAAGACAAGGAATACCTTTTGTTAACCTCACAGGGCTTTTTCTAGACCAGGCGTCCTCAAACTTTTTAAACAGGGGGCCAATTCACTGTTGAGGGCCAGACTATAGTTAAAAACAAACAAACCAACAAACTATGAACAAATTCCTATGCACACTGCACATATCTTATTTTGAAGTTAAAAAAACAAAACAAATACAATCACACCGTCTCATGTGGCCCGCGGGCTGCAGTTTGAGGACCCCTGAGTAGACTGTCTTCATTTTATAACAAACAAAACTAAATCATCTCCATTATGGTTATTTCAATATGTTTCAACCCTTGCAACTCAACCAGGCTGCAACAGGGAGTGCCATCCATATAATGCTTCACTTTTAATAGCCCAAATCACAGGAACTAGTTATTTGGTTGTAATCTAACATCTGCTGTAGCAGAAGTCCTTGCAATCCCAGGATTATAGCTGTAGATTCAGACAAAACTTTGCTTATTACTGCCTAAGGATAACTCCTCATTCTTTCTAAATGTAAATTTTAATTCTGTGCTGCTCATCCATAGAGTACCACTGCATGATCAAATATCTCTCCAATCTATAAAAATGAAGGGAGAACTCAGGTCTCTCCTAAACTACAAAGCTTTCTCTGTTTCTCCTATAAATTCCCTTCAGGCATTGAATTGAATTTTTGCTTAACCAAATGCTTTTTATCTATACCTGGCAGGAATCTAGAAGTAAAATTACAAGATTTATTTCATTTTAATTCTATTATGAAGCATTTAATCACAAATACCACCAAAATGAAATGATAATTTATCATTTTACCTTGACTAAGCAACTCTCCTCAGTTCACTTTCATGAATCCATAATGCAAGGAGGAGACTGGATGATTAAGTGTCTGATTAGAGAAAACAGATTAACCTGGCAAACATGATCAATTTAGCTCATAAGCAGGATGGCTTTATAAATGCTCACAATAACTCTCCTGTATAAAATCATGAACCGCTTCCTTCAGTGATGACTCAATTGGAATAGCTGAGAAACATAAAACGAACGCATGTTTATGACCTTCTCTTTGAGACATTAAGAAGGTGTTAAAATGCATACCTGATTAAGTTTGTAACTCTAAATATACATTAAATAGGAAACGTGTAAGAAAAATACTAATGTATAAAAAAGCAAAGATACAACCCCTCAAATGTTCTAGTTGCAACTTTGCCAATAATCTAATTACACCTGGATTCCATATGCTTTCAATGTCTCTGTGTTCTTACATTTCTAGAGGAATTGAATCCAGATCTGAAGTTTCAGATAATGCAGATTCACCCTTAACCTTCATAATAGAACCTGATTCCTTTATAAAAAACAGGTCCATTATTTAGGTAGTTCATATCCTTTTAGGACAAAACACATATAATTAGTAAGCTATTTTAGCTTTTGGAAAAAGAATCCTTTTAGCTGAGATTCCGTTTACATCAGAGTAAAAATCTAGGTTAGGACTAGGTTAAAGAAAAGTCCGGTGCAGTGCTCCAAAAAGTTCACTTAACAGTCTGCCAAGCCTTCCTTACGTAGATGGTTAGTATTCCCGGCCTCTCTTTTTTAGCAGTGAGAAAAAGAATACTCACCATGCTCCAGCTTTATTTTTAAATTCACATGGCTGTATTCCTGGGAGCCTGTGCTGCCTTGGCTGACCTGAAAGATAGTCAGCTATTTAGGCCCTTCTCTGTCACATGCACCAAGTCACTGCTGCATGGGAGTCCTGTCCTTGTCTCAAGGGCAGGGCAGGTGCAAGGGAGAAGGGGTTGCCTGAGAGAGTATTGACTTTAGTGAAGACCCCATCCCATCTCAGGCCAGGTAAATTTCCCGCTGGAGGATGCCAGTATCTGAAGATCTAAGGGCTGGAGTGCCCTCTCTTTTCCCATTCTCCTTTCTCCCTTCTCTGAGGTTGATCTCGGGCTGGGGTTACTAACAGGAGGAAGGAGTACACAGGGAACAACTGTGCATCAAAGCCCCTGGGCAATGGATCAGGCCCATAAGCACATAATGTGACTGTGTGTGCAGTGTGTGGTGCATGAGTGTGTGTTTTGGCCTCTCCTTTCCCCACTCTTCGCTGAGTCAAAGACCAATAGGTTTCTTAGTGTTCAAGGACCAGGATCCTTTCAGTCCTAAAGGAATATATATCTGGCGGCTCCCGTGGCTCAAGGAGTAGGGCGCAAGCCCCATAGGGGGTGGTGGGTTCAAGGCCAGCTCCGGCCAAAAATGCAAAAAAAAAAAAAAAAAAAAAAAGAGGAATATATATCTAGCTACAAGAGGGCGCCCTTCTAGTCGCTGTAGTGTGTGCCCATGATGGGTATACCAGGTATTTCTGGGCTGAACAAAACCGATCATCTCTATAACCGCACAGCCTAGCACAGCGCATGGTACCCTAAAAGTTGATGCAGGGGTTTCCAGGTGGCTGGGAGGGGTGTAATTGTTAGCTACCGGGCTGGCCGCACTTGCCCCGGGGTTTGCGTGTGCGGCCCCGGATGAGGACCCGCGGAGGGCGGGTGCCGGCCGGGCGCTCCCGAGGGCCGGCGGCGGCGGCGAGTGCGGGGAGGCGGGCGTGGAAGGGCGCAGGAAGGCGAGCGCCCCCTGCGGGCGGGCGGAGAGGTGCTCCGGGGGCGCGGGGCCGAGCCGGAGCGACCGTGCGGACCTCCGCGGCCGAGCGGGCGGCTCCCGGGGCCCGGGGCGTGCGCGGCAGCGTCCCGGCCGGGCCCCGCGCGTGGGCTCCGCTGCGCGCCCGCGTCTCGGACTCGCCAAGGGGTAGCTGGAGCCTCTCCGCGCGGCGGGGCTGGGGCTGGGGCTGGCGTGGGCCCTGCAGGGCGGCCCGAGTGGCGGTGGGCTGCTGCCGCCTTGGCCTTTCCGGGTGCAGATGGAATCGTCCCGCGGCCGCTAGCAGGAGGTGCTAGAAGACGACCCGGGCTTGAGAGTGAGCTGTGCTGGGCGAAGGGAGGGAGGAGTCTGGGTGCCCAGGAGTTTTAACCGTCAAACGGAAAAAAATTCGAATGATTAGGGAACATCTTCATCCTCCTCTTTTATTTACAAATGGGGAAACCGTCTGCAGGGAGAGCTTTGCTTCTCTAAGTTACACGAGTATTTAGCAGAACTGGGACTGGAAACCCAGATTGTTTAGCAAGGCCTTTTAAACCCGCTGTCCTCTCTGAAGCGAGTATGGCTAATAATACAAGTAATTATTATCGTATTAGATTTCAGAAACGTGGATGGGTGGTATTCCTTTAGCACTCAGAACTGTTCATATGACTCATGTGCTGGAAAATGCAGCGGCTCAAATCCTCCCTGGACTTAGGTTCCTCATTGTTTAGCTTGCTTGGCAGTTAGTTGTGCCGGGCGACCTGCTAGAGACTTACGGTATAGAGATAAACAAGAACCAGCCGTCCACGTACACATCACGCCTCGGAGAAAATTCCCCAAACACTGTGGCTGACGCGAGTGTGGGAAGTGGGACTGGCCTGTACACAGACAAGACGCGCTATGGAAACCCAGGAGGTGTCATTCTGGCAGAATGGAGGAAGACCTAAGGGAGGAGGTGGCTTCTCACCTGGATCTTTAAGAGTGGGCCGTCTGAGGGCAGTTGGAATTGGTATTTCAGGTGGAAGTTTCAGTATTAGCAAAAAAACAAAACTCTTGAGTGTGAGGAATAATAGACGCTTGGTTGTCTAGAATGTAGGACTGAATAGGAAGGAGGCCAGGATGATACAGGGGGTAGATTGGGGGAGGCAGTGGAGGGAAGAAGCATGGAAAGTATTCCAGGCAAAGCATGGCAGTGCTGTGGCAGAGGATGGTTAATTTGGCCCCGGCGTTGAAATCTTAAGTTATCCTTGCAGCCACGAGCGTCTGTGAGTTAGCCAATTGGGAAGTTCAAGGCTTCATGGAAGCATCTCAGTGTAGCTGGATTATAGATGAAAAATACAGCTGGAATGGGACAAGGTTCAAATTGAGCTCAGAGATTTGAATAGAATAGAATTTGAGGGAATAGTTGGCAAAAAGTGCTTGTCATATTCCTGAACACAAGTGGCCTTTTGGACATGAGCAGCAGATAATCACCCTGTCCCTATGTATGCAGGGAGAATTTATTCTTGATACATCCCTATTTTTGATACATCGACCAACATGAAGCTACAAGGAGAGCAGTCTGTTTTGGCAATTGCAATGGGATATTTCTTATATTAATAGAAAGATGAAAGACTTACCTTAATATCTATCACTCTTTATTATAAACTCTTCATTCAATTTTGTGCAGATGAATGAAGCATTTTTACCTTAAAGATTGTAATAGAGAACTTTATAAATGTATCTCTGATTGGTTCTGTATTATCTCATACTTAAACACTACATTGCACGCCTTTACCTGAATGGAGTAAGTACATGTGATTCATGTAAATAAGAATATCCAACCAGACAGGTGATGGCCATTTTCCTAAGATCTGAGTCTAAGTATCTTCTAGATAACCTGCCTTACTTTGGCATCTCTCCAGCAGAAGAGAAGCAGCTGTTTCCCAGTAAGACTCCACTTCCCTTCTCTGGTTCTACATATGAATGTTTCTTGCAGTTTTTTTTGGCCGGGGCTGGGTTTGAACCTGCAACCTCTGGCATATGTGGCTGGCACCCCACTCCCTTGAGCCACAAGCGCTGCCCTGAATGTTAAAAAACTTCCTGTTTTGTTATGTGAAATGTGTATTTGTGTGCTTTTGCAGCTTCTCTACTGGGCATTTGAGAAGAAGGAAAAGGTGAAAGTTTGTTTAGTAGCAATTCCCTTGTGTAATGATGTTAATTAGCTTTATAAGGAAAGAACATGAAGTCTGGAGTAAGAAGATAGACCTGAAGTTGAATTCCAGTTTTGTCATTTATGTCCTGTGTGACTGTAGGTCTGGCTCTTACATCATCTGAGTCTCAATTTCCTCATCTGTAAAATGATGTTTATTATAATTAGCTCACAGTCATTAACCCGTCTAACAGAACATTCTATCACCACTAGAATCCCACATGTTCTCCGTTCGCCACACCCACTTCTCTCCCACCACTTCTTCCACTTCTTAATTCCTGGCAACCACTGTCCTCTGTTTTTAAATTTTTTTTTTCGTTTCGAGAATGTTAAACAAGTGGAATCATACAGTATTTGACCTTTTGTTTTCTTTTCACTCTGCATAATTTTCTTGAGATTCGTTCATGTTGTTCCATGTGTCAATAGTTTGTCCCTTTTTATTATCTAGTAGTACCCCATATATTCCTGTAACACAGTTTTTTAACCACTTACCCATTGAAGGTTATCTGGCTTGTTTAAGTTTGGGCCTGTGATGAATAAAGCCACTATGGGTGACTGAGCGAATATCCATTTTGAATTGTCTTTATTCTCTATGATAAATGCCTAAAAGTACAATTGTTAGACTGTGTAATTGTTACAAATCATTTTTGAGAAATTTCCAAAAGGATACTAGTCCTTTCTCAGATATGTAGTTTGCAAAATTTTTTTTCCATTCTGAAGCTTATCTTTTCTCTTTTCATCTTCTGAACAGAATCTTTCGTTGTGCAGAAGTTTTTAATCTTGAAAACAACCAATTTATCTATTTTTTTTTTCTGTTATAGATCATACTTTTGGTGTCATCTAACCTTCTACTGTAGACCCTGAGAATTTTCTCCTGTGATTTTCCCTCTAGTTTATGGTTTTACATTTAAGTCTGTGATCCATTTTGATTAATGTATGAGATTGAAGTCAGGATTTATTTATTTCTTACCTATGAATGTCAGTTTTCTCCGGCACCAATTTTTGAAAATCTTTTGCATAATAGCATATGACCCTGGCCAGTCAAGTTACCTGCCTAATTCTGTTTTCCTTTATGTTAAAAATGAGGGGTAGTATTTAAGCTGCATTACTTAAAGTTCTGGGGTCACGTGATGGGTAGTATTTAAGCTGCATTACTTAAGTTCTGGGGTCACGTGAAACCTCAGTAGAAGCATCAGTAGGGTTAAGGGACAAGCGGGGCTCTCATGCCCTCCCTGACATCATCCAGCACAGTGCTGCTTTTTATATTTTATGTTTTTATGGTTCTATCTCATACGTGGTTTGATGAAAGTTCTCAACTGCTAGAAAACAAGTTTGAAGACCTGTGACTCTAAGCGCTCGGTGTCAGGACTCACTTTTCCTCTTAGAGATTAGCCTTCAGGTATTACTTTCACTTTCTTGTGAGTTTACTCATAAGAAACGTTTTCCTTGGTGTCCTGTCATTTCTCATGATAAATACGATAGACTTTAGGAAATTAATTAATCCATACTTTATTATTTAGTTCACAAAGAATATGCAGAAATTGAAAATTGACTAAATATATTAAAATTTTGCAGTGGAAGAACCCAGCCCACAGCATTATCTTGGCAGAGAGAGAGAGGGTAAGAATCTAAAATACCACATAAACCATGAACCGATCTCAGCGTTTATGAAGATCCACTCTCTTCATCCGGCTTTCCAGCTCTTGCCAGTTCGCCAAGTGTTTTGACAGTTTACCAGTTTGCAAGGGTGACTTGCAAGCCCTGTGTTTTTGTGCCTGTCTTCACAATGAGGACAGTGACAGTCTGAGTGACATGCCCAAAGCCACAGAACTAGTATCAAGTAGAAGACTAAGAGACTGGCTCACATCTACTCTAGTTGTTTTCCCTCCATTTTATAATATAAGTGTTTCCATTATAACTTATAAGTTATATTCCAAAAATATAACTATTTTCCAAAAGTTGGCATTTGATACTGTGGCTTTTTGTCTATAAAATGGGACAATAACATAATAAACTCACATAGTCGTAGATTTTTTTTCCAGCTAAATAGGGTTAATTGAGATAGCACATTTGAAAAAAGATAATACACTACAAAGTATTCCCTGTTCAAATGGTGGTTATTATTACAAGCTTTGGTGAGGTCTCAGAACTCTGGTAGGCTGCTGTGTGTGCTTGCTAATTCCTATTCTTAGGAAATGTGTTTGTTTATGTCACAGTATATTAGCTATTTTTCCTTTTAGTACCCACGTGGCCAAATTGTGAACTGCCATATTAATAAGACTCAAACATTTGAGAGGGTGGTTAGACTTAATGGTTTCCATAAAGTTGTTTTAATAGTTATTTTTCAACAGATGGACAGCATACATTTGGCTACATTTCTGTAACAGTGTGATGATTGAAGTTTGCAACAGATGGCACACAAATACTTGGGAAAACACCCTTTCAATATTAATTGTTGTAAAAAAAAATACTTTTAGACTGCCGGAAAAATGATAGTCTGTGTTCCCAAGTCTTTAGCTCGTACTATTATAATTTGGATGATTTGGAAGTTTCCATTATTGGCCCTTGGAGTTATTTTATAAATGAACACACATAACTGCATTAGAGTGAAATGATGAGGAACACCCTGTTGTCAATTAGAGAGTCAATATGGATATAGCATTAAATCGGCCTTTGTTGATAGATGTACATAATTTCCTCTTCCTGAGTTGTTCTGCTTCTATGCTATACACAGAAAACATAATTTCCCATAAAAATTAACTGTCAGAAACTTATGTGTTGTTTCTGAAAAGTATTGATTTAAAAGGAAAAAAACTTACCAAACTTAGAATTTTTAAACTTACTCATCAATGTGATGAACGCCCCCACCTTCTGAGTTAGCCTCCTTTTACTGTTTACCACCTTGAGTGGCTCCTGGAATCAGTAAATGAGACATCAGAGAGGTAATTAGGGCAGGAAAGAGAATGGTATAAGCCTGTGGTGGCATTTGTGATCATTACAGTGACAGAGGGCATTTACTGAGATTTAGCTTAGACGTGCACATAGTATAGCTGTGAACAAGAAAGAAATGTCCCATGTTCTGCATTATACCTGAATATCTGGTTGGATGTCCATCTGAATCTGGAACTTATCTCTGCTTCAATTAAATGACAGAGTAAGTTTTGCATTACAGGTTATTTTTTGCAGAGTTTTAGTATTCACAGAATCTTAGCATCGTCCTGTACATCTGCTCTTTGATTTTATGATTCTGCTATATGAAAGGCTGAAAGACTTCTGATGTTTTGCTCCCAAATCCCGACTTTTTCTTGCTAAGTAAGTGTAAGCATATAGACAGTGTATTTTGACTTTTAGTGTAGTCATGACTAAACATTTACTTAGCAAAATACATATATATATATATATATAGTACAAATTTCTCCTTTATTTCCTGTATTCCAAATAGGGCATGTTTTAATATTTTTAGAATTTTGTATGTAACTAAGTTACATTGCCCGTGAATGTGTGGATTTAAAGGAACAATTATAAAATATTTGTTGTAATAAAAGAGTAATTGTACTGTAGAAAATTAAGCAATTGTACTGTAGAAAATTAAGCAATAGCAGACAGTCTTTCTCCACTGTTCACTCTGAACACATAATTTGGTATTGGAATCATTCAAAGAAAAAGATGATAGCTCGAATCTAAATTCAGGGGTCCTCAAACTACGGCCCACAGGCCACATGAGGCAGTGTGATTGTATTTGTTTCCATTTTGTTTTTTTACTTCAAAATAAGATATGTGAAGTGTGCATAGGAATTTATTCATGGGTTTTTTTTAAACTATAGTCCAGCCTTCCAACGGCCTGAGCAACAGACCCCCTGTTTAAAAAGTTGGAGGACCCCAATAAATTCTGTAACCTTCCTCTTCTATGGAAGTCTTAAACTGATTCTCTTTGGGCAAGTTATATCAGCCAGATCTTCTTTGTGTTTTTCATTGCAGATGGCGTGTAATGATGGCTTCAGTTTGAGCTACCCTGGCAACCCACACCCAGGGGACTTAATTGAAGTGTTCCGTCCTGGCTATCAGCACTGGGCGCTGTACCTGGGTGACGGTTATGTCATCAATATAGCACCTGTAGGTAAGGTTGGTTTCCCAGGGCTCCTGGGAGCTATTTAGTTTTCTTGTTATAGGAAGAAATCAAGAACAAAATCATAAAACAAAACAAATAAAATGTACATGAATCCAACTAATCTAGGTTTAGGAAAGGATATTTCAATATCACCAGGATGTAGGGATTTGACCACTATCAAGTCTCTTCATCTCAGTTGGGCATGGTAGCTCCTATAATCCTATCAACTTGAGGCAGGAGTTATCCTTGAGCCCCAGAGTCTGTAGTGAGCTATAATCACACCACTGTACTCCAGCCTGGGGGGCAGAGTAAGACTCTTGTCTCTTAAAAAAAGAAAGAAAAGAAAAAAAAGGAAGAACTCTCATCTCACATCTACATGTTTTTTTTTCTCTAAATACTGTCTTCACTGTGCCTGGCTATGTCTTTCTAAAAACTGAATTGATGACCATAAGCAGCTTTAAGTTCTCATTCTTAAGAGTCTGTGACCCAGAGTGTGACCTGTTGCAGTTTAAAGATCATGGAGACCAACTCCACTTGGTCCAGTGTGAATTATATGCCCCTCGCTGGGCCATCACTATACCCAGGAGAGGTGGATACTATGCTTGGCTCAGACAGTCATTTCCAGGAAGAAATAGGCAGTGGTGGGAAGGGATGCTGGATAGATAAAAACAATAGCCACTGCAACAGCCATTAAAAGATTATATTTCTAGACATGTTTAATCGAATGGGAGATGATCTTGATATAATACTTACTTGAAATTTTTGGATTAAAATGCAATATGTAATATGATACTCAGTTTGCAAAAAAAAAACTGTACATACATAAATGCACACACTTATACATATGTGTTAATAAAAGTAATAATCAAAATATATTAAAAAGTAAAAGCTACTGTATATACTCGAGTACAAGCCGAGTTTTTTCGGCACAAAATTTGTGCCGAGTTCGGGTTTTTCGGAACAAATTTTGTGCCGAAAAAACCGGCTTATACTTGAGTATATACGGTATTTATTGGTAGTAGGATAATGAATGATTTCTATTTACATGTTTATACCTAATTTTTCTGTATTTTATGTATATTCAAAAATAAACATGTATTAATTTATTAAGAAAAATATGTATGCAAATAACAAAATAACCGAGTTTTATTTTTTTAAAGATATCTTTAAAGAGATGTTTACAGGTCTAAATCTTACTATATTGGGAATTTGTAAGAATTTTTAATGAGGTGGTTGTTAAAACATTTTTGGATATTTGCCTCTTCTTCTCAGATATTGTAAATAGAAAGGGCAAATTAAATGACATTCATGATTCAGAGCTGTTAGTTTCTGAGGTCTGATGATTAATATTTATATTAACTCTGCAGTTTTCACACTTGGAATATAATATGAGATTTTGGTGCTCTTTTCTTATTTTTATGTCTTAAACTTCATATTAACGTGGTTCAAGCATTGAGCTTTAATCTTCTAGATTGAAATTCAGTTCCTGAATCGAATTGAAATTTAATTTTATAGTTAATGACTATATTTTTCAAGCTAGTTTCTATCTCCAAGCTCCAATTTCCTCATTTTTACATAAGCCTACTAAAAGAAAAAATTTAGTAATCCTAACTAGGATACTACTATAAAGACTTGTAAAGTGTAAGAACTTGGGCTGGAAAAGCTGTTCAGTGAGAAAGAGGATAGACCAAAAAAAGGGGGGCCAGAAAGAAAGTTTGGTTTTAGTCATTGCTAAAAGGGAACATTTCTAAACACTGTTTATATAGAGATCCTTCCTGTCATGATTCACCCGGAGTTGGCCAAAATTAGCAGTTGTGACCAGTTTCAGAGGGATGAGTGCCTAGCCTTAAACCTGTGTCCAGAGGAACTGTCTGTCCAACCTCAAGGACTGACATGGCAGGCTGTTATGCAAAGGTCCTGGCAGCCTAAGTAAATGCTTATCAGTACAGGCAACTAAAGTGGAGTGTGGGGAATGGGACATTGTGGCTGGTAGATAGAGCACAGCCTGGGGCCACATCTGGTGGATGGTGCCTACCAGGTTAGCTTCAGGTGCACAATGTAGTTTCCAGGCCACAGGAGCTGGCAACATGGAAGCAAGTCCCCAGCCTGACTCCAGCTGACCCCTTGGAACACTGGAGAACCATGCGGGTTTCAGAAGAGGAAACTGGATTCCAAACTGAAGCCTAATTAGAAAAGAAAAATGTGTGAACAGGGTGATAAGGATGATAAGTGTGATGTAGGCACTAGGGTGGGCCTCCCAATGATAAGGAACTGCTACTAAGTTCTAAATACTTTAAAAGGGGTCAGATGCAGAGATAGAAACTGCTTTATAGAAAAAGTGGGCAATACACCCTCCCGGACCTCTGTAAGAGCTGTGCCGGGACCCGTGATCGGAACCCGCCCCGACCTCTGGAGGAGCTGCCCGGCGACCAATGATTGGCACACACATGGACCTCCGGAAGAGCTGCGCCTGCCCAGACCCTGGTAAGAGCTGCACCAGGACCCAATACCCCACCCACTGGGCCTCCCCACACCCTAACCAGAAACTCCGGGAGCTGCACAACCCCATGTCCTCCCTCCTGTACCATCTGTACCTCCACACCGGCCGCGTGCCCTCTGGAGCCCTCCTTGCCTCTGCGTGCAGCCCTTCTCCTGGCCAGAGACTACAGGAGCCTTGGGCCCTCTGTGCCAAAGTCACTGGGCACCAGGCACTCCCAGAACCATGTACACCACTCCCCACCCTGTTGATGGATCCAGGGGTGTTACACTCCGGAGCTGCTCCCACAACCAGAACTCCCTGGCTGGGGCAGCCCCAGAAGAACTAAACAGGGTCACTCCCTACAAAGATCCAGCAACAATAGAGTGATCCCCCTGGGGTCTAATCTCGAAGACACATCACCCCAACTCTGAGGATGGCCAGAGGCAACGGCGAAAAGCAATCATGAGGCAAAATCAACGGAAAAACTCTGGCAATATGAATAATCAGAGTAGATCAACTCCCCCAAGGATCAATGGGGCAGACATAGCACAAGATCCCATGCACAAACAAATAGCTGAGATGTCAGAAATGGAATTCAGAACCTGGATAGCAAATAAGATCTAACTAGAATTCCAAGCAGTAACCCAAAAGATGTCTCAAGAATTCAACGAATTCAAAGACCAAATGACCAAAAATTTTGACACATTTAGACGAGAAGTTGCAGCCCTCAAAGATCTCAGAAACACAGTAGAATCCCTCAGTAACAGAATGGAGCAAGCAGAAGAAAGGATTTCTGACATCAAAGACAAAGCTTTTGAACGCTCCCAAACTCTCAAAGAGGAAGAGAAATGAAGGGCAAAAACAGATCACTCTCTCAGAGAGCTCTGGGATAATTTGAAGAAAACCAATATTCGTCTTATAGGGCTCCCCGAAAGCGACGAAGTGGCTTTACAAGGCACAGAGTCTCCATAAGATTGTGAAAGAGAACTTTCCAGACATGCCAAGAGATTCTGAAATTTAGATAGCAGACAGTTTCACAATTCCAGCACGAGTCAACCCAAAGAAGACATCCCCCAGACACATCATAATTGATTTCACTAAAGTTAATATGAAGGAGAAAATTCTGAAAGCAGCCAGGCGAAAGAAAACCATTATCTACAAGGGGAAGAATATTAGAATAATTGCAGATCTTTCTGCTGAAACCTTTCAAGCTAGGAGAGGATGGTCATCAACTTAATCTCCTAAAACAAAATAACTTTCAACCCAGGATCCTGTACCCAGCTAAACTGAGTTTCATTTATGATAGAGAAATTAAATACTTTAATGACATTCACATGTTGAAAAAATTTGCCTCAACTATACCAGCTCTCCAGGATATTCTCAGACCTATCCTCCATAAAGACCAGCATAATTCTCCACCACAAAAAGAAACCCACCCAGAAAATTTTTATCAAATTCCAACTTCCACAGTCACAAAAGGATTAAAAATGTCCATAGGACTCTGAAAAGGCTTATCAATATTCTCAATTAATGTGAATGGTTTAAATTGTCCTCTAAAGAGGCACAGGTTGGCTGACTGGATACAAAAACTCAAGCCAGATATCTGCTGCATGCAAGAATCTCATCTTACATTAAAAGAGAAATATAGACTCAAGGTGAAGGGATGGTCATCTATACTCTAGGCAAATGGAAAGCAGAAAAACGCAGGCGTTGCAATCCTATTCACAAATGCAATAGGCTTTAAACCAACCAAAATAAGGATAAGGATGGACACTTCGTATTTGTTAAAGGTAATACTCAATATAATGAGATTTCAATTATCAATATTTATGCACCTAACCAGAATGCACATCCATTTATAAGAGAAACTCTAACAGACATGAGCAACTTGATTTCCTCCAGTTCCATAGTAGTTGGAGATTTTAGCACTTCTTTAGCAGTGCTGGATAGATCCTCCAAAAGGAAGCTAAGCAAAGAAATCTTAGATTTAAACTTAACCATTCAACATCTGGACTTAACAGACATATACAGAACATTTCATCCCAACAAAACTGAATACACATTCTTCTCATTAGCCCACGGAACATACTCCAAAATCGACCACATCCTAGGCCACAAATCTAACTTCAGAAAATTTTAAAAAATAGAAATGATTCCTTGCATCTTCTCAGACCATTATGGAATAAAAGTTGAAGTCAATAACAACAGGAACCTGCATACCCATACAAAAACATGGAAGCTAAACAACCTTATGCTGAAGGATACATGGGTTATAGATGAGAATAAGAAGGAAATCCTCAAATTTTTGGAACAAAAACAACAATGAAGACACGATTATCAGAACCTCTGGGATACTGCAAAGGCAGTCCTAAGATGGAAATTTATAGTACTGTAAGTCTTCCTCAAGAAAACGGAAAGAGAGGAAGTTAATAACTTAATGGGACATATCAAGCAACTTGAAGAGAAGGAACATTCCAACCCCAAACCCAGCAGAAGAAAAGAAATAACCAAAAATCAGAGCATAATTAAATGAAATTGAAAACAAAAGAATTATACAACAGATCAATAAATCCAAAAGTTGGTTTTTTGAAAAGATCAATAAAATAGATGAAATAACAAATTACCCCTCAGAAATCCAAAAATTCTTAATGAATATTACAAGAAACTTTACTCTCAGAAATATAAAAATCTGAAAGAAATCAACCAATACTTGGAAGTACGCCACCTACCAACACTTAGCCAGAATGAAGTGGAAATATTTAACAGGCCTATATTAAGTTCTGAAATAGTATCAACTATACAAAATCTCCCTAAAAAGACAAGCCCAGGACCAGATGGCTTTATGTCAGAATTCTACCAAACCTTTAAAGAAGAACTAGTACCTATACTACTAATTCTCTTCCAAAATATAGAAAAAGAAGGAAGACTACCCAACACATTCTACAAAGCAAACGTGACCTTGATCCCTAAACCAGGGAAAGACACAACAAGAAAAGAAAATTATAGAACAATATCACTAATGAATATTGATGCAAAAATACTTAATAAGATCCTAACAATCGGAATCCAACAACACATCAAAAAAATTATACACCATGACCAAGTGGGATTTATCCCAGGGTCTCAAGGCTGGTTCAATATATTCAAATCTATAAATGTAATTCAGCACATAAACAAACTAAAAAATAAAGACTATATGATTCTCTAAATTGATGCAGAAAAAGCTTTTGATAATATCCAGCATCCCTTCATGATCAGAACACTTAAAAAAATTGGTATAGAAAGAACATTTCTTAAACTAATAGAGGCTATCTATAGCAAACCCACAGCCAATATCGTATTGAATGGAGTTAAATTGAAATCATTTCCACTTAGATCAGGAACCAGGCAACATTGCCCATTGTCTCCATTGCTCTTTAACATTGTAATGGAAGTTTTAGCCATTGCAATTAGGGAAGAAAAGGCGATCAAGGGTATCCACATAGGGTCAGAAGAGAACAAACTTTCACTCTTCGCAAATAATATGATCGTATATCTAGAAAACACTAGGGACTCTACTGCAAAACTTTTAGAAGTGATCAAGAAATATAGCAATGTCTCAGGCTACAAAATTAACACCCATAAATCTGTAGCCTTTATATATACCAACAATAGCCAAGCCAAAAAAACAGTCAAGGACTCTATTCCTTTCACAGTAGTGGCAAAGAAGATGAAGTATTTGGGAGGATACCTAACAAAGGACATGAAAGATCTCTATAAAGAGAACTATTGAACTTTAAGAAAAGAAATAGCTGAGGATGTTAACAAATGGAAAAACATACCATGCTCAACACTGGGAAGAATCAACATTATTAAAATGTCTATACTACCCAAAGCAATGTATAATTTTAATGCAATTCCTATCAAAGGTCCATTGTCATATTTTAAAGATCTTGAAAAAAATAATACTTTGTTTTATATGGAATCAGAAAAAACCTTGAATAGCCAAAAGATTACTCAGAAATAAAAACAAAGCAGGAGGAATCACGCTACCAGACCTGAGACTGTACTATAAACAGATAGTGATCACAACAGCATGGTACTGGCACAAAAACAGAGAAGTAGGTTCTGGAAGAGAATAGAGAACCAAGAGATGAATCCAGCTACTTACAGTTATTTGATCTTTGACAAGCCAATTAAAAACATTAAGTGGCGATAATATTTCCTGTTAACAAATGGTGTTGGTTGAACTGGCTGGCGATCTGTAAAAGACTGAAACTGGACCAATACCTTTCACCATTAACTAAGATAGACTCTCACTGGATAAAAGATATAAACTTAAGACATGAAACTGTAAAAATACTTGAAGAAAGTGCAGGGAAAACTCTTGAAGGAATTGGTTTGGGTGAATATTTTATTAGGACTCCCATCCAGGCAATTGAAGCAGTATCAAAAATACATTACTGGGACCTGATCAAACTAAAAAGCTTCTGCACAACCAAGAACATAGTATGTAAAGCAAGCAGACAGCCCTCAGAATGGGAGAAAATATTTGCAAGTTATACCTCCAATAAAGGTCTAATAACAAGAATCCAAGAGAACTCAAACGTATTAGCAAGAAAAGAACAAGTGATCCCATCTCAGGGTGGGCAAAGGACATGAAGAGAAACTTCTCTAAAGAAGACAGATGCATGATCTACAGACACATGAAAAAAAGCTCATCATCCTTAATCATCAGAGAAATGCAAATCAAAACTACTTTGAGATATCACCTAACCCCAGTAAGAGTAGCCCACATAACAAAATCCCAAAACCAGAGATGTTGGCATGGATG